>CATIXQ010000041.1:3997669-4013403 GCA_949711755.1 Leptidea juvernica
TAGTTCCGCGCTCGTCACAAGCCAAACGCTGAGGCCGATCGTGCCTCTCTATCGCTTGTTCCGCGCTTGCCATAAGCCGAACGCTGAGGCCGATCGTGCCTCTCTATCGCTTGTTCCGCGCTCGTCACAAGCCGAACGCTGAGACCGATCGTGTTTCTCGATCGCTTGTCTCGCGCTCTCGCTTGCACACTCGGCTCAGGCGGAACGTGACACTTTTTCGTGCATCCAACTGGCGTTCATCGATTTATAGGACGATAGTTATCACGTCAAAATGTATTATAAAAGTTTTGTAAAAAATTGTCAGTTTTCTATATAAAAATATGAGATTAAAAAGATATTCGAACAAAATAAAACTAAAAAATGCGGCAATAAGGCGACGTCACACGAGCGGTTCTGTTGCAATCAAACAGAAATCACAACAACTATCGAGCAGTACTCATGTTTCTTGTTATCAAACTGTCGACGTGCCGCACTGCACGTGGGCAACGTTTCTTATCGATTTTCACTCGAAGGCTGTGTGTGCTAAATCTGAATGGCCTTTTGACAAACACATAGAATAATTTAATTATGAAATTGAGGTTTATTATATTGCGCACTCGATGAGTAAATCATACAACAGTAAAACATAGTATCACATTTTACTAATATAGCGAATCTTCTATTAAAATAAATTAAGTAACTCTATTAGTACAAAATAAAGTCAAAGCTATATATACTATATAAATATACATTCGTATTTAAAAAGTGTGTCTTCTAAGAATAACTGTTAAGTTACAACTCTGTTCAATACAAAATGCTGTAGGATTCTGACGTACTTTTACCAAACTTTTGCACCTGTTGTCATGTATTGACAGTGTACGGGTTAAATTAATACCTTGATAATATATTATGTCACTTTAAACTAAACTAGAGGCAGATTTATTGACTAACTTCACGTGGCTGCATCGTAAAATAATCATAATTTTCTCTCAAACGCGTCATCACTAAAAAGTTATGTAAATACACGTATTGTTAAATATACAGAATTTTTTCAGACAATTTTATGAACCTGTTTATTTCAAAAACATTATAAATCCCTGCGCGCAAAAAATTGCCGATCTGAGTGCCAAGTATGAGCTTTTTTACTTATGTATATTCGATCGCGTAAAAGTTAACTACAATTATTAGTATGGCGTTGAAAGAGCGCTATGATGTTTTCCTCTACTTTCACTAGATGGCGCTCTTTCCACCCCTTGTTTCCCCTTTCCTCTACATACTTTCTTTGTATAGTTTTGCGAGACAGAATATAATCAAATAATTATTTTGATATCAAAAAAATTTTGTTTTACAGTTTAAAGAATTATAAGATATCTGCTAATAAATAATACACTGCTAAGACTTGTTTTTGATGTCCTATATCACACACCTAATAAACAAATTTTTTAATGAATTATTAACATACAAAAACTAATGACGTTAATATTAACTTACTAAAATATCTTTGATGTTAATGTATGTCATTAGGCGCATCTAATTGTATGTGTTATTGTGTATGTATGAATATCATGAAAGCAGTGTCTAAATATTCGATAAAAGTTTAACAAAAGACGAATAACAATAAAAAAAATAATGAAAAATGTAAGTTATGTTAACTTTAAAACTGAATAAAAAATCCACCAGATTCATAATCTTATCAACGTCACCAAAGCGGCATGGCACGTGAATTATTTATAATCTGTTTTATAAGAAAAAGACGTTTTTGTCGTCAGCTGAAAATAAATTACAATAATCATATATGACTATGAGTATATATTATTACAGTCTACATATACATATTGAAGATTTTATTCGGTAGGCACGGACGAGGAATAAAAAGAAGGACTCCGTGTCACCCGACATACCAGTGAGACACCAAAACACGCCGGTAAACGTGTAAACACATAGCCCCACGCATACACTAATACAAGCCGATCGGCCGCCATTATGAGATTTGCCATCGTCTCTGACAGATCAGTTTGCGTCGCAATAAAATATTTTAAAAATGCCGTCGTGCGTTGTGAAAATGTGTTAAAACAATACTATTAACGTATTTGTGGATATGTAACTAGTATCCCTTGCTAATATCACGGCGCGGAGTCCTTCTTTTTTTACTAGTCCGTGTCGGTACGTAGGTACGTAATTTGTTTGTAATAAATGCAATTGAATAGATTATTGATATAAATAAATCAATGCAATTCATTTAAATTTCAAGGTAAAAGCAAAGATGATTTAAATAACTAATAAGAAACGGGACTGCCTAATTCAAAATTGAAATTTACTTTAGTATCAAACGTGCAGTGCATTTGGCATAAGTTTGAAATAGTAATTACAATAATATGGCGACGTAGTATAATCCGGCTAAGTTTGAAAACGAAACGTTTTTTACAAGATTATAGCCGTCAGCTGTCAATCTATCAATGGTGATGCGGTTTTATAAAATCGCTTTTTCCTTAGAGAGTTTCGCTAGGCGGAATAGAAGTACAACTATTTTTTTAAACTGAAGTCGGTCTCTCTTTATAACTATCTTCCGATGAGAGACGAAAAAACATAACTGAAACTCAATTACCTATTTTAAAATATCTATAAATTATCTGTGATTAAAGCAATTAACATTTTCGTCACTAAGGTGACGTGGTGAATGTTTAGATAAGTCTATAAAAAGATGAAAAGAAATATGACGCACATAATCGAAGACAAATGTGCTTATTTTCCGATCGCAATGAATAAATTTCAATACTTTGCCAAAAAGACTGGGCTTCGCATTTGAAAAACAACAAAAAACAAAATCTCACACAAGCTTCAAGACGCGACTTGAATCAGACTTTGAAATATTACCCAAAGACGAATGACTCGAGCCGCCCCAGTCATGACCAATAAAAAACGCAGTCAGGTGGGTCTGTACTCTAAGGCAGTATACAAACTGAACTACATATTATTAAATTTGATAGATTTTTAGGTGATAAAATTTTATATCATAATAGGTATATAATGTGAACTCTGTAGCTATTTATATGTATAGAAACAACTTTTATACAATATCATAACCAAATAGTTTCTTTTTTTTTTATTTATTTAATGACGTGTGTTTCCTCACCATTCATCTTTTTTTTATGTTCATTTTTATATCCTTTAATTCTATCCTTAAGTTCTGCCGCACGACTTTTCTGTCTAAATTTGCATGTTGTAGCTGCCTATAAATGGAATTATTTATAAACTTAGTACTTAAGACATAATTAATGTAACAATTTTATATGTGTAATTCTGTTGGTGGTTCGAATAAAAAAAAATAAAAAATGACCATAGATGCTAGTCCTTCAGACGACCAAATAGTTTCTTGTCAGTGTGTGTTGCTATTTCCGTTTCCGTGCTATTCTACGTTTGTAGAAAGAACAATATTGTAAAAATCTTGCAACGATGCCTTTGACAATTAATTATTAAATAAAGAATACGGCTGTACGGGCTTGAACCCTTTGCCTATCCCAATAATGGACGAATAAACCAAAAAAATAATAACGAATGTCGCAAACGTCAGAAAATTTTAGGAACCAACTGCACCCTGTTACTTTTGTGTTAGTGATGCGCGCGCATCTTAAAATTTCACTCATAATTTTTTCATAACGCGCCTAAATAAATATAACTTCAAAATGAATAGTGCGTCAGTCACCTAATGATAATTGTAACACAGTCTTCAGCAATTTGTCTTCGGACATGACGTTTGAATTCAACTGTGTGGTTTTTATTTCAGTTTTTCAATAAAAATTTACATTCATGTAAAATGTATTTAATTCATGAGAGTTTGAGAATTACGTTTTATCGTCAACAAAGTATTTCAATGAAATTCTCTACTTCCTGTTTGATAATATATTGACTGTGTAATTGACGTAAATTTTACTATTTGACGGTACATAAAAACAATAGTCATGCATTTTCTGCTAATTCCTCAACTGAGATAAACAATTAATGGTAAACAAATACAAGGAAACGTCATAAATTTAAGGAAGGTTTAATGTCAATAACAACTCACATCATGTTATGTAATAATAAATATAATTTTATTATATATCTATATATATAAAAATGAATTGCTGTTCGTTAGTCTCGCTAAAACTCGTCAACTTGGTTAATTTTGGTCTTGAATCATTTGTGGAAGTTCAGAGAAGGTTTAAAAGGTGAATAAATATGAAAATGTGCGGAATTAAATAAAAACAACAATTTTGTTTTTCATTCGATGTGTCCCCCGTCCTTCAGAAATCCAACTGAAACAATACTTTAAAATTAATAACTAAGTAATTAGAATCTTTATATCTTTCTTACTTTCTCAGGAGGTAAAAAACAAATTAATTTTAGCTACATATAGTTGGTAGATTAACTACAGTTGTTAACTATGATGGCAATACAACGTTTGCTGGGTCAGCTAGTAATATAATATAATTTTATTAGAAGACACGAAAATGTTCCTTCGTAGAACAATAATAAATTACACAAATTAACGTTGCGTGCGAGCGTTCTTCCACTGAGCCATCCGTTCGAGTGACGTAAAGTAAATCGTGATATCTTTGTTCAACTCTCTAGTTGTGGCTATGGTTATCAACTGTAAAGTAGATTCTGTAGATGATGCAGCATCTACTTAACAGTTGAGTTACTTTGGCGTAAATATAAATAAATAATGTTCCAATACTTCGTGATTAAGAAATGTGTCTTAACGGACACTGTACTTATAAAACAGTGAATTTTCCTAGATGCTACTCTAGCAGATTTTTTTTTTATGAAAATAAGGGACGAGACGAGCAGGAAGTTCAGCTGTTGGTAATTGATACGCCTTGCCCAATGCAGTGCCGCTCAGGATTCTTGAAAAACACCAAAAATTCTGAGCGACACTATAACTGCGCTCGTCACCTTGAGACATAAGATGTTAAGTCTCATTTGCCTTGTAATTTCACTAGCTACGGCGCCTTCACAAAACACCGAATTCGCCGAAACACAGCGTACACATTACTGCTTCACGGTAAAAATAGGCGCCGTTGTGGTACCCATAATCTAGCCGGCATCCTGTGCAAAGGAGCCTCCCACTGGTGAAATAAGAGATCTATCCAAAAACTAACTATCCGAAACCATCTACCTATGAGCCTTCGAGACAGAGCAACTACGTCACGGTCTGTCACTGTGATTCACCTCTCCAGTACGTGTTATTTAAATATTATCTCTGTCAACAGTGAGAGGCAGTCTAGAGGTTATTTGTAAACAAAACATTCTTATTTCCCTCTCAGTAATATTAAACATCTATAATTGATGGACTAATGAACTCAAGGTAGTAAAAGATAGCTCATATGAACATAATATTATTATGTTTGGCATTTAACCAGTATTAAGGCGAAGAGTAAGCAGAAAACATGCAAACAAGGTGTTTTTAGACAAGTTTTGTGGTGAAAGTATAGCATTTCGAGCCATGAACACTACTTAATCCTGTTACACATATCCTTAAGTCTTATTTGTAGGTTGCTAATTCTTGCTGTTGGTTAAAGTTAACACTGCCGAGCCTTTTTGAAGTACCACATTTCTTTGAAGTTCAACAAGTTTTTTGGCATGGCGTGACGCATTTTTGTGGTACTTCTCTCTGAAAAGTTATTCTTATAGCTTGTGCTTTTTTGTGTAGGTTGATTTATTCAGATTAGTAGTGAATAACGAGGATTGTTAGCATATAAACTGTTTTCCACGCAAGAATTTTGAAAATATTGGCTTTGTTACATAGATGGCGGGCCGGCAGCCGTGAACTCATATCGCTCAAGGTCGCTGTTTGCGTGTTTTCTGCTTACTCTTCGCCTTAAAGACAATGTAAGTGTGAGCACACTTTTCTCCTTAGTCGTGAGAAACTGAATTAATTTTTATATTGCTGCTATTTGACCAAAAATATTATAAACAACTGCATTAAATGATGATGAAAATAAGGGACGAGACGAACAGGGCTTTCATTTGATGATACACCCTGCCCAATGCAGTGCCGCTCAGGATTCTTGAAAAACACCAATAATTCTGAGTGGCTCCACAATGTAGGTATTGCAATTTTTATTATAATGTTGAAATTGCGCGTAGAGTTAGTTATTTAATTTTGTCACAACATAGAACATAAAGGATAGATTTAGTAGTGTAAATATGCAAAATGGAACACGAGAGCTACATACATGCGCAAACGCTAAAAGTAGCCGCCATTTTATGACCAGTGGGCAGTGACACAAATATAGAAAAGTTGAAAGGTTTCAAAGCGAGTGACAGCTGACAAAGCTTTCATTTTCGGGCCAACTAAGAGATGGCACTACTGAAAACGTCACTTGAAGGCGTCTGTCCAACCCCTGAGTTGAGCTTTGGAATATGAAAAGATTGCTTACTGTATGGATTTAGTATCTAGTGTAAGGAAATTTTATTTATTAAATTAAACTTAATTAACTTTAACACTAGTGCTATATTTATTTAGGTTCTTAACCAGGTAGGCACTGCCTAAATGCCTGTACGACTTGCACGCCCCTGAATATAAGATATATCTATTAAATCGACACAGAATATAGTATGTAAGTAACTATTTGACTGATAGCACTGAAATCGTTTTATTTTCTTAGTTGTTTTACGATTAAATGATGATGCCATATTTTTTTATAAATTTACATAATCATATACTGAACTAAAGTGCCAGTCACAAATAATCTATATCAGATAAGAATAAAATTTATAAGGGGAGGTGTGCCATGTGGGTGTGAGACAGCGATGTAACACCCACCTTAACATAATTAGAATCTATAATTTATAATTATATACAGGTCAAAAGTACCGACAACATATAAATCTATACTACAGCTACTATTTTTTTATGAAAATAAGGGACGAGACGAGCAGGATGTTCAGCTGATGGTAATTGATACGTCCTACCCATTACAATGCAGTGCCGCTCAGGATTCTTCAAAAATTCTGAGCGGCACTATAACTGCGCTCGTCACCATGTGACATAAGATGTTAAGTCTCATTTGCCCAGTAATTTCACTAGCTACGGCGCCTAGACCGAAACACAGTAATGCTCACACATTACTGCTTCAAGGTAGAAATAGGCGCCGTAGTGGTACCCATAATCTAGCCGGCATCCAGTGCAAACCGATGAATATAATTCTCAACCAGCAATAGCTTACAATCTCAACCAGCAATAGCTAAAAATCTCAACCAGCAATAGCTAACAATCTCAACCAGCAATAGCTAACAATGTCAACCAGAAATAGCTAACATCTAAACCAGCTATAGCTAACAATATCATCCAGCAATAGCTAACAATGTCAACCAGCAATAGCTAACCATCATTATGTATCGAGTTATTGCAATATCGGTCATCGCGTGCAGTAAATAAACGATACACTAAACAGACACGGCCCACGTGGCTGTTGCTAACTGCAGTAGTTATCATTTTATTGACCAATGACTGTCTGTCGGTTTTGTATAACCACGCTCGTTGCGTCACACAATTGTATTTGAACACGTCTCATTGAACTATTTGTTATTTTTTAAAGTTATAACCAATGACGCTCTGTATATATTTAAGGCGTCACTGAATGCCAGCGACCTTGAGCGATATGAGTTCACGGCGCCCGGCCCGCCATCTATGTAACAAAGACATTATTTTCAAAATTCTTGCGTGGAAAACAGTTTATATGCTTACAATGCTCGTTATTCACTACTAATTTGAATAAATAAACCTACACAAAAAAGTACAAGCTATAAGAATAACTTTTCTGAGAGAAGTACCAAAAAAATGCGTCATGCCATGCCAAAAAACTTGTTTAACTTCACAGAAAAGTGGTTGTTCAAAAAGGCTCGGCAGTGTTAACTATAACCAACAGCAAGCATTAGCAACCTACAAATAAGACTTAAGGGTATGTGTAACAGGATTAAGTAGTGTTCATAGCTCGAAATGCTATATTTTCACCAAAAAACTTGTCTAAAAACACCTTTTTTGCGTGTTTTCTGCTTACTCTTCGGCTTAAAGACAATGTAAGTGTAAGCACATTTTTCTCCTTAGTCGTGTGTCTGAACTAAATAAATGTTTTACACTGCTACTTATTGACCAAGAATATTTTAAACAACTGGATTAAATGCGGCATTGTATAGATGTACCAGCGGTAGTTTCTTATGATAATGTAATTTGTGCCATGTTCTTTAATTCGGCTTTGTTTTTATACGAAGTGATCTGTCTATAAGTTTAATACGTAATTGGTTATAACCCTCACTTCTGGGATTAATTACACAATTTAATTTTTGAATTTATGAAAGTAGAGCTGCTTGCATTAAAAGCGAGTTTTTTATGTATTTTATCTATACATAATCCAATATGTACATTGTGCAGAGCGTCGCAACGAGAACGACAAACAAAAACGATACGAGTCATTGCACTAACATAGTGACGGTCGATTGTAATTGATTAACAACTATTGACTTTGACGTCACAGTGACATGAATTTTAACTGGTGACTCTGTTTTTTTTTTTAATTTATTGCGTGACTATGGACGTTACTCCTTCAGTCGGAATAAAAAAGTAATTGGTTACTCTGAAATCACAGTTACACGGACTAGAAATATCGTCGAACATTCGGATGATATTATGATAATATCAAATCAATTCAAATCAAATTAAATCGTATAATACGTACTTGAACGTAGGAACACGTGATGTTAAGGGATTAACTTAGTATTTACATTAAAGATTAAACGGAGGCTTTTTTTTAGACCAGCTGATTGCGCGCGACGTCGTTCGCGTACATTTTGTTAAAGCTTGGGTCACATTATTGAACTTTTAGTAAGGATTCCTAATATTTTTGAAAATGTAATATAGCCTATGTCACCCGGGGATAGTGTAGCTTCCCAACAGTGAAATAATATTCCAAACTGGTTCAGTAGTTTCGGAGATTATTCAATGCAAACAAACAATCAAATCTTTCCTCTTTTTATTATTAGTATAGATGTCAACGGAATTTCCATTGCATATTGGCTTTTCATAGAAACTCCACATTATAATTTACGTCATAAGGCCTTACTTTATATTAGGAAAAACCGAATTAAAATAAATTTTAATAAACTTATGAATTCACCTATCACTAAGAGTCCAGTGACCGTCCTATGTCTGTCAAGGTGTTATATCTCGTAAACTGTTAGACAACTAAATTTGACAGAATGTTTAGTTATTACTATTCCGCGATAACATTGACAACCTGTATAGCCGAGTGGTAAGCGGTCCTACCTACTAAGCTAGAGGTCCCGGGTTCGAATCCCGGTAGGTGCAAGCATTTATATGATAAATATAGATGTTTGTTTCCGAGTCATGGTTGTTTAAATGTATTTATGTATGTTTATATGAATTTATATATGTTTAAGTAAGTATATTGTATTAAATATATCATTGTTTTGTAACCCATAACACAGGCTATATTTGCTTAACTTGCGGCAAGAATATTTGTGTAAAAAGTGTGTCAATATTAAAAAAAAAACAACAAATAATAACAAAAAAATAGTGGTTAAAAATTGCCGCCATCTTAATAAAAATAGCGGCCAAATGCTATTAAATATAAAAATGATATTAAATTATTAAAATGGAAAAGGTAAAAAACACTTATGGGTTTGATAAAAAAAAATATTGAGTTTCAGTTCTTAGTATGGGGCCATCCAATATTTATTGTTTTTTTTTTTTACATTTTTGCATGAAAATGTTAATGCGGTTCACAGAATACATCTACTTACCAAGTTTCAACAGTATACTTCTAATAGTTTTGAAAAAAATTGGCTGTGACATACACGGACAGAACGACAGACATCCGTTCCGTTTTATACCATTTGGTTACGGAACCCTAAAAAAGTACATCATCATAATATCATCCGGAACATGTCCCCTAAAGACCCCCAACGCCAAAAAATAAAACTTATAAAAAATACATAGTGCTAGTCCTGTGGTACGGAACCCGCCAGTTTTTTATTCCGTCTTCCTATCTGCGGGCAGTATGTTGAAGTATTAACATAGATAAAGGGTAATTCGAGAAGATCAAATCATTCTGCGCCCGTCATTGCTATATATTACATTTCTATCTAATAGAAACTACCATATAACAAGACTTATCTTAAAAAAATAATTGAATAATCTTAGATCATTAATACGTCTAGATGGACTGTGACAGCTGTGAAAACGTCGAAAAAATTGAGTTTGACAGTTAACCTCTATTTTGAGCAACGCACACTAACGCAAAGTGACATTCAAATCGCGAGTGCAACACGTAGCTTGTCACGCACACTAAAGTTATGAACCTGGCCTGTTTTCATCGGTTGTCTAGCAGCAAGAGGTTCTATCTAGATGTATAAATGATATAAGTGTATTATTATATTTGAGTTCAAATAAAAAAATGTGTTTTTATGTAATTAATATATTTATGTGATACTTGCAGGTGCCCGCAACTTTGTCCGCGAAGAGAAAGGGTTTTTAAAAATAATAAGCAATTTTGGAATTGAAGATTATCTCATGTGTGGGAGGCTCTTTGCACAGGATGCCGGCTAGATTATGGGTACCACAACGGCGCCTATTTTTGCCGTGAAGCTGTAATGTGTAAGCATTACTGTGTTTCGGACTGAAGGGCGCCGTAGCTAGTGAAATTACTGGGCAAATGAGACTTAACATCTTATGTCTCAAGGTGACGAGCGCAGTTGTAGTGCCGCGCAGAATTTTTGGGGATTTCAAGAATCTTGAGCGGCACTGCATTGTAATGAGCAGGACGCATCAACGACCATCAGCTGACCGTCCTGCTCGTCTCGTGCCTTATTTTCATAAAAATAAAATGTCCTATTCTAGTTCCGGTTCCCGTTTTCGCTCCTGTTCTCAACATATTGTATGCATCTTTTTTTAGGCAGATTCCTGTCATGGCAAACTAAACCTGCATACTTATAGCTCATCGAAGTGAATTTCAGTTTTTCACAAATTCCGTGGGAGCCATGGATTTTTCCGGGATAAAATGTAGCCTATGTCCTTTCCTAAGCGCTAGTCTATCGCTGTACCAAATAACAAACAAACTAACATTCACATTTATAATATTAGTAGGGATTAGTTATGGGGTCTGATGACCACATAAATACCATCCAGTGATCCCCATATTAGTCTCGTCAATACAACCGTCATGAGATCAATGTACGACGCCGTGCGCCAATATCATTTTTGACAAGTGACATTTTTGTTGTGAAAGTGATAATAGAATGATCGATCAATTTTAATCCTGATTAGATTATAGGAGATTGTTGAACTGACTGTGTGCGATTTTGGTCACTATTGATTCACAAATATGGACGATAATCGAATGTGTTATGTTGCTGTGATAACGGAGATGGGGATTTCTGGGATCAAATTGGCTTAGATTTGGCTTAAGAAATGGTTTTGATTGTCTATTTTCACAAATAAGCCCAAAACAAGATATACAAAATGTTTGACATGACCTTCCTAAATCGGCAGCACCACCAAAACCGAGTGTGCCATGCGGCACCCTACTCCCTCACCAAGTTCTGACTCTTATCTATCTTCTATGTATATATATATATATATATGTCCTAATATATATAAATTACGTGACACGTTGTTTGTCCGCGATGGACTCCTAAACTAATGAACGGATTTTAATGGGGATTAACTTCATGGAGTGTAGTTTGGTCCAACTTGAGAGATAGGATAGTTTTTATTTCGATTTGGGACTCATAATTATTTTTATTAACAATTTTTTTTTTTGTATGGACAATTATTGGCAAATTCCTATAAAACAGTTTTTTTTTATTATCTACAGAACAACGTCTGTCTGGGCAGCTAGTATATATATATAGCGGGCGGGAACGGCTAGTTTGTTTATAAGATGGTTAATTTTACATGGTCTTATAGCTTGTTTCAATATCTTTCTGATACATTCACTCAAATCATCCTAATTATAAGCAATCATTTGCTAACATGTAAAATAATACGCATTGACATACCGATCTGAGGTTCCGAGAACGCAAAGGAAGATCGCTAATACTAGATGACAAATTTAATCCAATTACTTCAAAACATGTGATGAAACATATTAAACAATAATAGTATCAATCGTTACTATTCGCGCTATAACAATCAGCTGATTGCATATAATATTGCTACATCGAGTCACAGTTACTTAACAGGAGGATTTTAATAGTTTACTGAAATGTTTAAATCAAGGGTTAAGATTGCCGATAGAATAATAGTTATTTTTTAAATATTATTTTCAATAATATATTTCTCAAACATAAATACCATTTCAACAATGCACAGTATATACACATTGAACTTTTCACTAAATCCATTCAATTTCACTTATAATATATACACAGCACTAATGTTGCACAATACGTCAGCTGTATAGCTACAGATACACTGCTTTAGGCATTTTGGTGACGCGAACTCGTGTAATTTCATCCATCCACTAAGTTTCTAACTATATATATTTATATTTTTAATTATTTATTTATAAAAAAGAAATATTCACTTAAAAATCTACAATTTTCGGGTGAAGATCGAGCAATTTTAGTAAATAAAGTATAAATACCTGTTCAAGGTTTACACAACATATTGTGTTCTTTATTTGTCGCGGTTAGCCTCCTTACGTGTGCCAACTAACAAACAAAACAGTAAGAATGAGATATATGTTCAACTAATCAAGAAGAAGGGCACGAAAATTGTTGAAACTGTGTCAGTGTAATAGCTCTAAAGATTAAAGATTGGTCTCCGCTGCTCTGCAACTAGATACCGCAGGCGTAATCGCAAAGTGCGACAACTTTTACTACGCCCAACCACGCCTTTTAACATTTGTACCTAGTGGTTGTGAGGGTAGGGTATATATGTTATGTAATAGGTATTATAAGTGTTTTGTTGTAGAATACGTTTCTCTTTTATGGCTGCAGTATGGGTACCACAACGGCGCCTATTTCTGCCGTGAAGCAGTAATGTGTAGGCATTACTATGTTTCGGTCGGAAGGACACCGTATTTAGTGAAATTACTGGGCGTATGAAATTTAACATCTTATGTCTCAAAGTGAAGAGCGCAGATGTAGTGCCGCTCAGAATTTTTAAGTCTTTCAAGACTTCTTAGCGGCACTGCATTGTAATGGGCAGGGTATATCAATTACTATCAGCTGAACATTCTGCTCGTCTCGTCCCTTAATGTTATAAAAAAAACATAATACTTCTATTCGTTAGAATGTTACACTGTTTTGGTTATATATCTATAAGCAGTAATTAGCAATTCAACAGTACTGAACTTTTTAATAACAGTAAAGGCTGCTTTGAAAGGAGTGTTAGTAAAAATCTAAAGGAAGGTTAAAATTAGAGTAATTCACAAACACACACACACAGATGCACACACACGCACTCTCACCAAACCCCACACGCACAAATATCATGTCTTATTATAAATATTGTAAATCCGTTATTAGATGTAAGTCCTACAAAATAGTATTATTATAACCTAAGTTCTGAGGATTTTGTGATGTTTTAAATAAATAAATAATAAATAAAATATTTTGTCAGCCATGTTGTTTGCTTGTAAAACCGCTCGTGTCTTTTAGAAGTATTGTAGTTACTTCTAGAATCTTCTAAACCGCGACAGCATGTTTGGATATGTCAAAACATTACAAAAATAATCCGAGATAGTTGTATCTCAAGTATACGATAAGACGTCGAGTAGAGTTTGCTGTTCTCTGATTGTTAAGAAAATATTATATTATTACGTTAAGAATTATTGTTATAAACTAAATTTAACGTTATTAATCTGTAATTGGAAACTAGAAACAGCTTCCTTGCTTTTCAAATACGATACTACATGGGTATCTTTAAAAAAAAGCATCTAAAAAGCCGGTAACGCCCAAGTGATACCTCTGGTGATGGAAGGGCACATGGGAGGCGTTGATCAGGTCGTCATGGTGATTATCATCAAATGTCCCGAAAGTTCTTTTGCCTCTTCCAAAAAAAAATCTCCTACGAGCAGGTCGTCCTGTAATAGATACGTCGGATAGTAATAGATGCGCGCTGCCCATTACAATGCAATGCCGCTCAGGATTCTTGAAAAACCAAAATCCTCTTTCATTCGAGAGAATGAAACTTTGAGAGATCAAAAAAAAAAATCTTCCAATATGAGAAAAATAAGTGTTTATAGGGTTAAATTATGATGGCACTATCCTCCTTTTCGAAAGGAATCATTATTATACGGGCATGGAAAGAACGCCGAGAAAAGTTCGTTTCATGGTTCTCATATTGAAAATTTAATTTCGACTGTCCAATATACAAATTAGCCCTCTGGAAGCGAAGATTTTATACGAACGTTCTGGGCGCTCTGTCCGTGCTTTAATTGATATTTACGTCAGATTTTAGCGTTACGCAAAACTGTCAGATTTAGTATCGTTACACGATATATTATACAGGTAGTGGCAGCCGCCACGAGCTCGCATCCTCAGTGCCTTCTATCTCGCGTTCATTCATGTCATTTTACGTGACTGGCGTGGCTTTCCATCTCTTCCTCTACTCTATACTTCCACGCCAGTCGCTAGTCGAAGAAGGCGCGTACACCTTGCTAAAAGGAAGGCAACGCCCAAGAGTTTATATCAAGTTTTCGGAACGACTGGCACCTTATATATCTAAATATTTATATAATTTTATGCATAAACATGTTGGTATATTAGACTTGAGTACAAAAAATATAAAAATAAAAATCAGTAAATACCTAGGAGAATTAGATTATGAAAAAACTGAAAATATTAACACACACACATGTTGTTACTTTCATTTTATTTTACTTTCTTTTAAATTTAGTATTGATAAATTTGTAGTTTTTTGATTAAATTATTATTTTACAGTTGTATTATAGTGCCTTCAAAATTTGTAATAGTAATGCCAATGATGACTACCAAGATAATGGTTTACTGTTAATCATATCTTTATTTGATCCCACGATACAGTCTCCGACTAGTGTGGCGATTCAATGGCAATCATAATTTAGTCATACTTATATATATAACCTTGTAAAATATTTAAAATTAATGTGATTTAATGACAATGCATTTGTAAAAAGATCTATTTAAATAAATTATTCTTATTCTCATTGCCCTGGTGTTGCAAAAGTACACCAGGTGACCCGTACGATGTTTGTCCACCACCAAAGAGTCACTGTTGAAATTTGAATATCCGTTAAGATCAGTTGGTATTTTATCTTTCCTGTCGGTTATAAATGAACCGTTATAAGTCAAGGCTTACTTCCTCGCTTTTACTATAAGGTTGTGATTTATGGAGCTCAGACTTTACTTGCGTTAAACTTAGGTGACTGTAAGAGTACCAAAATCTTTGATTTCGTTTTTATATTCATTCCACAGCTGAAATTATGCTGATCTTAAACTAAGACAGGCCACTGCAAAAGTCAAGTTCGCATTTTATCACACTCAGCTAAGTTTATTTATTTATTTAAAACATCACAAAATCCACATTCAACTTAAATTAGTTTATAATAATATAAAATAGTAGGTATTTTGTAGGACTTACATGTAATAACGGATTTACAATATTTATAATAAGACATGATATTTGTGCGTGCGTGTGTGTGCGTGTGCGTGTGCGTGTGCGTGTGTGTGTGTGTGTGTGTGTGTGTGTGTGTGTGTGTGTGTGTGTG
>CATIXQ010000041.1:4013413-4059531 GCA_949711755.1 Leptidea juvernica
TGTGTGTGTGTGTGTGTGTGTGTGTGTGTGTGTGTGTGTGTGTGTGTTTGTGAATTACTCTAAATTTAACCTTCCATTAGAATTTTACTAACACAAGTTTTACGTAAGTAAAGTCTGAGCAAAGTATAAGTACGCTTTATATGAATATTTCCTGATACAATAAACCGTAATTGTTATGAAAAGTTACATTTGAGTATCGTGCCTATATCTGTACATATTTTATCTTGATACATTGAGGATGTACTTCAGTTCCTGGTCCTGGTTTCATACGTTGTACGTGCCGCTTGAAGATTACTCCACAGATTATTCCAATATCGATAAATGTTTATGGTATTGCGGAAGAGTTAATGTCCAGGAAGTCAATGGTTTGTTTGAAGATAGATAGCAATAGATAAAAGTTTTGTATTCGATCCATTTTTTCAAATGGCAGCAGAATCATATCACAAACACAAAAATCAAAATGGATCCGAAAAAATGAAATAAACTTAGGCGCGTGACTATTTATATTATCAGGATTCTGTACCTGAAAAGGAAACGGAACCCTTAAACGATCCCTTAGTTGTCCGACCGTCCATCTATCTGTCTGTCAAGACCCTTTATCTCGCGAACGCGTGGAGTTATTGAGTTGAAATTAAAAACTACTAAAAGGGTATTTTCCGTAGTCACAGAACTGTGACATTTGGCAAATGATACCGTCTTAAAACAATACATTTGAAATTAAATCATAGACATTAAATCGTATAATGGTTGGCTCAGTTGGAAGAGCGCTCGGAAGGAACGCGAGATGTCGCGGGTTTGAGTCCCGCATCGTTCATAAGTGTTGTTTAAAATTTTATTTGTGTAATTAATCCCAGAAGTGAGAGTTATCTATCTTCTATATATATATATATATATACATATATATATCTTAATATATATATATTTCTTGTGTGCGAGTGTATGTCACTGAACTCCTCCTAGACGGCTGGATCGATTTGATGATATTTTTGTGTGTTCCAGTGAATTTGAGATTGGTGTGTGTCTTCAGGTGGATTCAAGAATTGTTAAGATTCACAATTATTAAACTACCTCCTAAACGGCTGGACCAATTTTGATGATGTTTTTTGTTTGTTTCAGTGAATTTGAGATTGGTTTAGATTTTCAATTTCTCAATTCTGTCAATTATATAATTCTCCTGCTCATGTGTATGTTAGTGAACTCCTCCTAACGGCTGGACCGAATTTTCAAATTTAAGACGTGTGTACAGGACAACGTCTGTCGGATCCACTAGTATTATATATGAAACTCAATCTTGCCTAAGCCACTGATCAATCAATAATAGATACTTATTTTTTATTGTATTTGTAATAAGATGAATAAATTTATTAAAAATTAATTTATTTCCTTTTAAAATTCGCCCAGTGAAACGGGCGGGAAAGGCTAAAGTCATTTTATAAAAAAATAACAAATTGAGTTAAAACATTTTTTTTAAATATAATATAAACTCTCGTTTATTAATTAATATGCCACGATGGATATTGAAATTATTAAAAAAAAAATTGTGGACTAAGAGATTTTTTTTTAAACAGTGGGCATGTCTTTTATGGTAGATATTAACACTTGAAACTGTATTACATCGCTATTTTTCATCAAAATTATTTTAACATAGAGTTTTACTTTTAAATTTAGTTATAATGATATTTCGTTATAGCGTGGGAAAGAAAAACAAAATTAAATTTAAAAGTTATATCTCTTGGAAGCATCGGGGTCTCCACGCGAGTATTGCAAAAATACCGGTATTATACTCCAATTACCGAAAAACCAGTTTCTTGAAACTAATTGACGGCTGATAAACAGCGTAAACCGGCAAAACAGTTATTTTTGTAAGGAAGAATAGGTCACATGATGTTAAGTGATCACCTAATCAGTTACATAATTCAACTTAGAGTGACTTAGATTAGTTTAAGTTATCATTTCTGTCGAGCGTCGCGAGACGCACATGTTTTTAGGGTTTCATAGTCAAATGGCATAAAACGTAACTATTACAGATTCGTCATGTCTGTCTGTCTGTCCGTGTATGTCACAGCCACTTATCTCCGAAACTATAAGAACTATACTGTTGAAACTTGGTTAGTAGATGTATTCTGTTAACAGTATTAAGATTTTCACACAAAAATAGAAAATTTTGGGGGTAAATACTTAGAACTGAAACTCAAATTTTTTTTTCATAAACCCGTTTGATGATTGACATGGTTAAATTAAATTATTATAAGAATATCATTAAGTGATATAAGTACGTTTTGGTTTCAAATAATAAATAAGGAGTTAATAACTCTATCGTTTAAGTCGAAATAAAATGCAAGATTGCTTTTTACTCAAAATAAAATGATATTTCATTATTATTTAAATGAAAATTAAATGTTTTAATTAAACTATAATCTATAATCTTGGTAATTAAAAGTATTGAAGTTATAAATCGTAGTGGGGTATCTCAGGATAGGCCTTCAAAAATGATATTGAGGTTTCTGATATCATTATTACTCTAAACTGAATAGTTTGCCCGGGAGACACTTCCAAAGTGGTACGGTATTGTGTCCCCCCCCCTGTAACTTCGAAAATAAGAGATTGATAAAACTAAAAAAAATATATTTTGTACATTACCATGCAAACTTCCACCGAAAATTGGTTTGAACGAGATCTAGGACGTAGTTTTTTTTAATACTTCATAAATCGTCTTGTTGCTACGGAACCCTTCAGGGACGAGCCCGACTCGCACTTGGCGGTTTTTTTTAGTACAATACGGCTATTTAATACTGTAACCTTTAATATTACGAGATATTCAACGATAACTGTTGTCTGTTGTCTGACGAGTCGGAGATATTGTCGGTATTTATTTGAGTTTTTCTTAACTTTATTTTTCTGAACGAATGCCAAGATAATTAACGACGTAAAGACATGAAGTATCCACAATATTTTTAAATAACGTTTCGCAGATTATTTTCAATTGCTCTTCAATATCACGAGTTCATTACATAAAATTGGCAAACATTTGACATTACTCATGACTTTGCCTATACCACTGAGTAGGAATTGATATTTATGTATTCCTATATATCTTATTCTTTCTTGGGGCAGATAAGTCCTCGAATGGCGACCACGTACCGGAAAACACAGTGTTGGTAGGCCCCCCACAAGATGCACCGACGATATGGTCAAGATCGCCGGAATACGTTGGATGACGGAGGCCTTTGTCCAGCAGTGGACGTCTTCCGGCTGATTATGATGATTCATCGTCATCTTCATCTTAATATATTCTTACCCCCTTTTTCATAATAGTCTGCTAACTTATAGCATTGCTAATTCACACTCTGTCTTCTTCTATTGACCTAAGTCAGAATGAGAAAAAACACTCCTTAGCGGCTGTTTAAAGTTAGCGGACCATTATGAATAAGGGGGTTAATCTATATATAAATCCAGTGTCCTGGTGTTTCCAGTGAACTCCTAAACTAACGAACTGATTTTAATGCGGATTACTTCATGGAGTGCATTATTATTATTTCCAATATTTGTTTTGTATTGACATATTTTCTATTAGAGAATTTATTGACGCACGGTTTGACAGTTCTGCTGTGAAACAATTTCATTATAACAACAAGGAGCATATTTTACGAAATAATTCTTGATGTTATGATATATTATTGACAAATTCATAAAAAACAGTAAGTATTTTATTTATTATGATTATGTTATGTGTTAAAGCTCTACAATCCAAAATGAAGGTAGTTGCAAGTTGGACATAAATATACAGCTTTTTGTAGGTCATATAAATCAGTTTGCTATATGAGAATGTCCTTAGTTCCTGGTTCTGATAAAATAAATGAGTGTCAATAAAATTTTAAGTGCTTTGTAAATGGGAGCAGCGACCATGGACACTTGAGATTCGTTTCTAATATTGGTTTTAATGCGTGTAATGTTCAATGTTATCATCTGTGTTATAAGAGTTAGTTAGTTTTTCTTTTAACTTCCCAAGATTAGGTCTGAAAGAATCTAACGGCCTTACAAATAAATTTGGAATAAATTATACCTTTAATTTTATGAAAATTAGGGACGAGGTGAGCGGGACGTTCAGCTGATGGTAATTGATACGCACTGACCTCTACAATGTAGTGCCGCTCAGGATTCTTGAAAAACCCCAAAAATTCTGAGTGGCACTACAATTGCGCCCGTCACCTTGAGACATATGATCTTATGTCTCATTTTCCCAGTAATTTCACTAGCTACGGCGCGCCTAGACCGAAACATAGTAATGTTTACACATTACTGCTTCACGGTAGAAATAGCAGCCGTTGTGGTACCCATAATCTAGCAAAGGAGCCTCCCACTGGTGAAATAAATCAAGAATACGCAACATGTTTAATATATCGCTGACAACACTGTCAATACAATGATAATTCTGAAGTTTTCCAAATGTCAAGCAATCGTAAGCGAGAGGTGTTTTTGTAAATATTTTACATATTCTTGGTTTATTCTCAGGTATAAATTTCGAGTCTTTCCATAGTCATCTAAAATACTGTCCGGCAGTACCACACTCATAACAAAACAAAGTCAAATTGGCTCCGTAGAAGCTGGCTGTCATAAATAGAGCACGGCAATACTTCAAGCCGGTCCACTTTCTAGCGCTCTACAAAGCCCAGGTCTGGCCACATATGGATATTCCTGTCACCTCGCACCCCAGTATCATTTGCCCATCAAACCATTTGACCTCGTGCAATGCAGAGCAGCTCGAATTGTCAGGGACCCAGTGCTCTGATCACTTGGCGTTGCGTAGAGACGTCGCTTCACTGTGTCTTCTACCGCATTTATCACGGGAGTGTTTCGAAGAGCTGTCTGGCCTGATTCCTGCCACCATATCCCACCTTCACACATTACAATACCCATCCCCACCACTTCGATGTAGCGCGTTCCTCAACAGTACGGTTTTCAAGGATATTTCTTCCACTAAGAACTGTGGAAAGAGCTTCCTTGTGCGGTGTTTCCTGGATGACATTCAAATATACGCGTACACCTTACTAAAAGGCCAGCAACGCTCCTGTAATACCTCTGGTGTTGCAAGAGAATGTGGGCGGCGGTGATCACTTAACATCAAGCGAACCGTAATATACTTCCACCTTCGCACGACATGCCACAAGTTAGGATATTAACCTCACCATCTGGATGTGGGGCGGTCCTCCACTGTGCGGTTTTCAAGGAGCTTTCTTCCACGTACCACAAAGCTGTGGAATGAACTTCCTTGTGCGGTGTTTCCGGGACGATATGACATGGGTACCTTCAAAAAAAGCGTGTACACCTTCCTTAAAGGCCGGCAACGCTCCTGTGATTCCTCTGGTGTTGCAAGAGATTGTGGGCGGCGGTGATCACTTAACAACAAGCGACCCGTACGCTCGTTTGTCCTCATATTCCATAAAAAAAAATACGCTCGTTAGTCCGCCTTTTCCATAAAAAAGCCCAAAAACAATATCGCTGAAATCTTATGATTCTCTCACACTTATCAAATTAAAGCGTTTTAGATCGTACGTATTATTATATTCGAATGTTGTCTAGAGTTTATATTTTACAAGATATAAATTTAAATAAAGCAAATTTTACACGCTTCTTTATTAGCTTCACCTGTATGTATGTCTGTTTTTAACCAACTCATTTCAGCGCGATTTTGGCGAATTCGGTCAAACTGCGTAGATTTATCGAGGACCGATGACAATACATTAATTTGATAAAACTATTCCATTTTTCTATTTGTAAAATAAGGTTTTTGTTAATTTATATATTTTTTTCATCTATCGTCGATAGCGCAGGAATTGATGTTCATTTTAAATTTCAACAAAAATTCATTCCAACAAATATTCTTTACACTACTATTATTTTATTAAAGGTTTAAATTGCGTGTAATTATAACTGTGTTTTAACATTAGATTCTTGTGTAAAAGTTACATTTGTTATTATCTTAGTTAACCTCAAGTTTCGCGGACTTTCCAGATCAACTTTTAATCCTTTAAAAAGTGTTTTATTAGGGTTCCGTAGCCGAATGGCAAAAAACAGAACACAAGATTCGTCATGTCTGTCTGTCTGTCCGTGTATGTCACAGCCACTTTTTTTTTACTATAAGTAGAATACTGTTGAAACTTGGTTAGTAGATGTATTCTGTGAACCGCATTTGCATATTCATACAAAAAAAGAAAAAAAAACAAATTTTAGGGGTCCCTATACTTAGAACTGAAACTCAAAAATGTTTTTTCATCAAAGCCATCCAAAGCCAGCCACCATTACGAGTCCATCTGTGGATAGTTCTTCAAAAACGAATTTGAGGTTTTTAAACATAACTTTTGCTAAACTTGTAATATGTGTGCCCCCCCGTGTAACTTCTAAAATAGGAGAATAATAAAACTAAAAAAAATTTAAGATTTACATTACTATGCAAGCTTCCACCGAAAATTGGTTTGAACGAGATCTAGTAAGTAGTTTTTTTAAATACGTCATAAATTGTATTATCAATAACTTAATTGAAAAACACTATTGTTAAAACATCGATTTAAGTTACAACGAACTACAAAAACTTTTATATTATGTTACTTGCTGCTACGGAACCCTCCACGGGCGAGTCCGACTCACAATGGGCCGCTTTTTATACGCTTTATATTAGCTTCACCTGTATGTTTGAAACCGACTTCTTTGGGCGCGATTTTGACCTACTTTAAACGGCTAGATTTCGTTCAAACTTTGTAGATTTATCGAGGACCGATGACATTACACTAATTTGACTAAAAAATGAAAAATAAATAATAGTTAAAAAAAACTAAAAAGCACCCTTTATATAAAATTCAACTAAAAAATATAAAATAAATTTAAATTGAAAATAGTGTAAAAAAATATATTTTATTGTAAAAAAAAGCGTGGGGTGTAGAAGAATTATTATTTTAATAATATCTTAAAAAGCACCCACGCTATAAAGCGTGCTTTTTAGTTTTTTTTAACTATTATTTATTTTAAATGTGTAACACTCGAGTTATTCAAAGACAAAGATATGGATTATGAAGTCGTAAATGTGCATGACAACAGTGAAATACTGCAGTATATAATTGTCTACGTACATAATATAACCCGCACGACCGTGTAAATATCGCGAAGCCTGGCAAGAAGCCGAGAGAGTAGATATTAATAAAAGAATTCGTTTGTTTTGTCATGTTATGAGCTAATTCACTTAACCTAGCCGAGATGCCAACGATCTTCAGCATTTGGCAAGTTTTATGTAATGACACTTATATTTTTTGGGTATTTTGGCATATATTATCTATTATATTTATGGGATTCACAGGTTTAAGTCTGAGGATGAGATCCCTTCAATGCTAAGTTATTTGAGTCATATGCAATCACTGACCTGTATAAATACCACTGGACAGGCGGTCCCATATGTTTGACAGCAAAATTTTTGTCCCTATTTGACTAGCGCCACTCGCGAACGTCCAGAGAACTAATTTTGACGTATAATACAAATGGCTGCGAGAGAAGCGTATAGTATTCTGAAGTATTATTGCATTTTGAATTAATTTCGGTCGTATTCCGTGTTATTTATACTTTAGGAATCAACGTAATAAAATACACAATTTTTATGTAAATAGTTTCCCAATTCATGTTTGTTTAACTGAGGTTGTCATCACTAGTTATTGTACCGCAGACTCTCGCTACATGGCCAACAGCGCCAAAATGGCGAATATCAAGTACAAAAGCACTTTGACAGCCGCCAGACCAATGGTTAATAGTAGAGGTCAGTGTATGCTCTTGCAATTTGTATTAACAGTACTATTGTACTGTGACGTTTAAGTTTGAATAAATAAAAAAAGGGTGGCGAAAACTTAGCACTTCAAAAATTGTATTCAAATATTAGCTGACCCAGCAAACGTTGTATTGCCGATATTAAAATCGCGATACAAAAGTAACTGTTGATCGTAGATGGGTGAAAATTTTAAGTTGTATGTATTTTTTAATGCTGACTCATAATCAGACAAATTTAAAAAAAAATGTCAAAAAATAAAAAATTAAAAATTCGTGTGGACCACTCGTAACATTTAGGGGTATGAAAAATTCCGATTCTCAGACCTACTCAATATGCTCACAAAATTTCATGAGAATCGGTCAAGCCGTTTCGGAGGAGTACGGGAACGAACATTGTGACACGAGAATTTTATATATAAGATAATGCAAATTCATTTCTGACTTCATAAAGTCATGAGTGATGATCTAAAGAATGTCTGATTCAAAGTATAGTATAGCCACAAAATTTCACCTGTATAAAATAAACTTAAACATTGCTCACTTAAAACTTTGCTGAGTGTGATAAAACGCGAACTTGACTTTTTGCTTTTGGTCTTGGATTTAACTGTCTTTGCTTAAACACACAATAATTTCAGCTGTCAAATGACTATAAAAACGAGAAAAAAAAAATGCTAAGATTACACTCAGCTAAGTTTCCCGCAAGTAAAGTCTAAGCAATGACTAAATACCCTCTATAGATCTAACGGCCGTTCCCAATATTCAGTCTATCTCCACTTGTGGCTTCTTGAGATAAAAATCATAACTATCGTAGACTTTTCTGTCCCAATAAACTTATCGACGGTAACTCACCATATCCGTACACGCTGTCTGTCAATGGGAGGACGTATAGCTTACCAGCGATAGAAGTTTGTAATTCGCGCGTCCCAATATAATGCGATAAGAATGACTTATCGGGTATATTGGGACAGCTTCAGATTATTGACAGCTAATAATTACTGACAGTAGAATGTAGTAATTTATCTCTATCTGTAGATAGTATATTGGGTACGGCCGTAAGACGTAAGTGGCATAGTGGAAACACTACGTTTACCTACGTCATATTTAATTCCCAGAATGATAATGAGCAAATTGGGCAAAGATAAATATTATCCACCTTCCATGATCAATCGAAATCAATATAATTCATTAATATTTATATAGGAAGTATACCAATATATCTTCTCAAAATAAATAGATTCTGAATAGGTTAGCCAATACAAACAAGACTACTTAAAAACAAACCACCACGCCAATACAAACAGATAATCGCAATATTATAAGGTTTGCGTCACGTCGCATTTGACGCACTAAAGGACACACTATCGCAAATAAACGCAGCACTTCTACAAATGTTGACTTTAGAGATATCCGCATGCTATTATAATAATACAAAACTATTGCGGAACTGGAGAATACTTTATTCTCCAGTTCTGCAATAGTTTTGTCAAAACAAAAGGAAAGACCGGAATGTATGTATCTATTTGAATTTATTAAAAATGTCTGACTTTCAAGAAGTTTTTGAGAGTGACATTATTAATTAACCTTTCTAGTAAACACAACGTTTTAACCACGGTCGAGTAAAATAAGAAAAACTCCGTGTCCCCTTATATAACAGCACCAGAACAAGCCGGTAAACGTGTAAGTACATAGACCCACGCATACACTTACACTAATACAAGCCGATCGGCCGCCATTATTAGATTTGCTATCGTCTGTGACAGATCAGTTTGCGTCGCAATAAAATATTTTAAAATTGCCGTCGTGCGTCGTGATAAAGTGTAAAAACAATACTATAAACATATTTGTGGATATATGATTATTTAAGGGAGAAAAAAATTGTGTAACTGGTATCCCCCGTAACCGCACATACACTAGCATAAAGGTGCTTCACTTGCTAATATCACGGCGCGGAGTCCTTCTTTTTTTACTAGTCCGTGGTTTTAACTAAGTTTTTAAGATGCATGTCATATCTATCTCAAAGGCATGCATTGATTTTAAAGAGAGTGAGCACGTTATAGATCTCAGCCTTACACGCTTACAAGTTTAATTACAATTAAACCATTCAGTTGTTTTCCGTAACTTTTACAGCGAAATACCGCGTGTTTTTTGTTGAAATGTCTTTTAACATTGCTTGATAGTAATTATCTGGTGTAATAACTAAAAATATGATTAAATTTGAGGAAGCAGTAAGAATTAATGAATATATAAAAGATAATTTCCGATGAGTCGTTTAAAGCGCGGTCATACTTCAATATCCACAAACATCGGTTTCATAGACAGTCGATAACAACATAACGCAATGAAAATATTCCGACGCAAAAAATACATTACAAAAAGAAGGACTTAAAGAAAAATTTGAACCGAATAGAATATTTATATGTAATTAGAAATATCCAATAAAAAATTTGCAAGTTGCTTCCCAAAAATAAACTTTGGAGTCAAAAATCTCCGAATCTTCAGCTATAACAACATTCTTTTTTAAAAGAATTAGACTTTAGAATTTAACTCTAAAACTTAAACCTAAGAATTTTTCAATTGATTATGTAATTTTTAAGCTATTGCATAGCTCCTATCGCGGGCCTTGAGCGTGGAGACCGAATCCAGAAATTCCGTTACGAAAAATAACCTAACACTTACTTACTAGATGTATATAAATATTTCGGCACGGTCATTACAGTTGCCGTAGAACAGCGGTTATCACGTATGCTTTTTGTGCAGAAGGTCCCAGGTTCGAGCCCCAAAAGCACATGGTTAAAATGATGAAGCGAATATACAAAAAATAAATATATTATAACGAAACTTAATTAGATACAGAAAGTAATTGGTTGTTAAGATGTTAGTGTAGATGATGGTTATGTGAAGGTGTGTGTGTGTGTGTGTGTGTGTGTAGTGACTTGGTTATCCTAAGTGAATCGCTCGCGCAGCGTTCTGACAATGCGTATTAATTTACGTGCAACAATAGATTGCTTATAATTAGAATGATTTGAATGAATGTATCTGAAAGCTATTGAAACAAGCTATAAGAACATGTAAAATAAACCATCTTATAAACAAGATTCTCCTTTACACCAGTAGGTTCCTTTGCACCGGATGCCGGCTAGATTATGGGACCACAACGGCGTCTAATTCTGCCGTGAAGCAGTAATGTGTAAGCATTGCAAGCAAGGGCGCCGTAGCTAGTGAAATTACTGGCCAAATGAGACTTGACATCCTATGTCTGAAGGTGACAAGCACAGTTGTAGTGCCGCTCAGAATTTTAGGGTATTTCAATAATCTTGAGCGGCACTGCATAATTGCAAAAAAATTAACAAAATAGGGATCAGAACTTGGTGAGGGAGAATGATACTGTACGGTTTTCGTGTATCTGAAAAATCCAGTGCACTGTCGATTTAAGAAGGTTAATCATATAGAGAAGGTAAGTACCTATTTAATATTTTTGCCATTTTACGGCCGTTACCAATATTCAGTCTATCGCTTACTTGAGATAAAAATGGTAACTATCGTTGACTTTTCTGTCCCAATAAACTTATCGACGGTAACTCACCTTAACCGTACACGCTGTCTGTCAATGGGACGACGTACGTGATATAAAGTTTGATAAGAATGACTTATCGGGTATATTGGGACAGCTTCAGATTATTGACAGCTAATTACTGACAATAGAAGGTAGTAATTTATCTCTATCTGTAGATAGTATATTGGGAACGGCCGTTAATGATTCTGAAACAGGAATAAGCTTCAAATTATAAATAAAGACATTAAACAATTTCCGACAACCAAGGCCATGTAAATCCTTTCCAATAGATAAAAACACGTAGCGAATTATTGAAACAAAAACCAGCAGTACGCTTGATTGATAATAATTTAAATACTTTTTGCAGCTGCATTGAAATTAATTAGTTAAGCCCCGATGAAGTACAGCTGTTGAGGCGTACGACACTAAAGTATGATGCAAATTTAGAAATCTATATATATAAAAATGAATTGCTGTTCGTTAGTCTCGCTAAAACTCGAGAACGGCTGTACCGATTTGGCAAATTTAGGTCTTGAATTATTTGTGGAATGAACAAATAGGAAAATGCTGCTAAATTAAATAAAAACAACAAATTTGTTTTTCCTTTGATGTGTCCATACATAATTTCTATGAGAGAATTTATTGACGCACGGTTTGACAGTTCTGCTGTGAAACAATTTCATTACGACAGCAGGGTGATTTTTGATGTTATGATATATTATTGACAAATTCATATAAAAACATTATTTTATTTATTATATACAGAACAACGTCTGTCGGGTTAGCTAGTAATATATAAGAAATTAAATTTAAATGAATATTATACTTTAGCCTGGTAACTTTTCTTACCTGATTGCTTTTCTGCTGCTGTTATCTTTATTAAAATGTTAGTTATGTATGTTTTCAGAATGTATTACCTACGTTTTAGATTCAGGATTGGTCTCCGCTGCGGTCCGACTAGATACCGCACAACCTAAGACTAAGAACAATAGATTTTTTATTACGGCAACTATTAGATGCTTGTATGCGTGGCATCTCGACACTCAATGGCATCTTTCAAATTTTGTAACATACGCTTCGTGTTATTTTAGATTGAAATTAATAAAATACAAAATGTGTACTGATGATATGTGATCCCAGTGTCTTTCTTATTTCTTGTAGTATTATTTTAACAAAGTTTTACTACGCAACCCGGCATTTTAGTTTTAATTATTAGCAAAGTTTAACAGAACATGTGACACGTCAACGTTGAACACTTTGCGACAACGCCTGCGGTATCTAGTATTCTAAATGCATTAGTTACTTTTGGTTCAAGTATTCTAGTATGTATATTAAGTAAACGCGTAATTTGAAGTCCTTGTCTACATTTTCTTATATAATTTACTACATACTTCACTAAGCCATCATCTTAACTAATTGCGACACATCCGTCCAACAAGTCGCAATGCGGTTTTACGAAATTTGATAAGTACGTCATAGTCTATGACTTATCGGATGTTATTGACATGCAGATTGAAAGATATAGAGCAATAGGAGAGTGCTTTGTTTTCACAATTGGAACTTGATTGTCTATGACCAAAAGAGGTTTGATTAGTAGCGGTATGTAGTTTAGCAGCCGTTTTCAATAACCTATCTATTCTTAGTTCAACTTACTAGAGGTAGACAAATCTATCCTTTTACGCTTACTTACATTTCAATAACCTTTTGTCTAACATCTAACCTATATTGGACATAACTATGGTTAGATAAGATCTTGTCAATGAACGGTGATAGTAATTTATCTGTAACTAGAGATACGTTATTGAAAACGGCCGTAGGAGCTAGACATGTTGGATAGATCTAGTTATCTCTAGATGGGGTAATAAAGATATTTTTTTTCCCACCTTGATGAAAATCTCGCTTTTAGTCCCTGGTACGAGGGACAGAAGTGTCATCTTGCCGTGAAAAAATCGGCCTTAATCGACTGAAAGTGAGATTTTCATCAATGTGGGAAAAAAAATATTCTTCGTATACGTGAGACCACGCGCACCACGTGAGATAAGTAGGACATTGCCACCCGCGATTGTATATCGATGATATCTAGGGATGATAAGATGAGAATGACCCACTTTACGTAATATAGGTACTATTATTGCCGCAGCCCATATTCTTTTGCAAGACCTGAAGAATCAAAGGAGCATTGCCGTCATTCTATACAGATTCTGATGCTGATTTTGCAGGTAACCATGTCTTATTGGAAACATCGCGCAAGGAATCTAGTCATATAGCTCTTCGGAACACTCTCACCAGTGGGAGGCTCCTTTGCACAGGATGCCAGGAGGATGAAAATAAGGGGTGAGACGAGCAGGACGTTCAGCTGATGGTAATTGAAACACCCTGCCCATTGCAATGCAGTGCCGCTCAGGATTATTGAAAAAATTCTGAGCGGTACTACAACTGCGCTCGTCACTTTGACACATAAGTTGTCAAGTCTCATTTGCCCAGTTATTTTACTAGCTACGACGCCCTTCAGACCGAAACACAGTAATGCCTTCACATTACTGCTTCATGGCAGAAATAGGCGCCGTTGTGGTACCTATCTATAATCTAGCCGGCATCCTGTGCAAAGGAGCCCCCCACTGGTGTGGGATGTGAGCCGGCTTGAGGTAGTAGTATCTAATGATGACACATAGTTTGGATGTTGTCCATGATATTTGAGAGCTGGGAGGTGAGCAGGAGAGAGGATGAAGGAAATTTTTTGTAGCTATAGGCCTACCATTTTTTATTGGAGTCCAATACAACGTGTTTATAACTTATATAAGCTAGTATACAATAATAATAATATTGACACACCTTTACACAAATTATCTTGCCCCAAATTAAGCATATAGCCTGTGTTATGGGTTACAAGACAACGATATATTTAATACAATATACTTACTTAAGAATACATATATACATACACATAAACAAAAAACATCAATATTCATCATATAAATGCTTGCACCTACCGGGATTCGAACCCGGGACCTCTAGCTTAGTAGGTAGGATCGCTAACCACTCGGCTTTATAGGTCGTCAAAATACAAAACAATAAAGATACAAATGCTCTGCTAAGGACAGGTTCAGTTCTTGTTATTAATTGAATGCAAGATATTTACAAAGTAAAGACGAAAAATGCAAACAACGATTTTCGTTTCCTGCTGTTGTAAATAGTGCTGCATAACATTGTCTTACTGAATTCTTTTGTTCAAATTTGTTTTACCTATAACAAATTTGTTATTTAAAGGCATAAAAGGCATTTATTTTTTCAAAATTGATTCCTTTAGAATTCTTTTTGATATGATTTCTAATATACTAGATACAACCACGGAAAAAGTGGCGCAAGAAACTCTCTCAGCATTCTTTTTTTGCGATCTTTTCAATAAAATATACAATATTGTACTGTCATTGCTATTGCTATAAAATTATCATAAACTCGACCCAGGCTGTCCGATGACTTAGATATTCAGCTGTGGAGTAGTAGGATTTACTACGGAGCCATTTTTTAATAAAACATTTAAATTTATTTATAGATAACGCCAGAACAGTGGCTGGGACTTTATTATTAAAGTGTTTAACATTTACCCTTAAATTATGTATCTTATGTAGCCCACTAGAATTATTTACAAGCAATCCCTTACTTTTATAATAATGAAAATCACCATTATAAGATTTAGGGTTGTAATTATTATAAAGGGTTCTCACGATATATATTTTATTAATTTGGTGCTGATATTTCGATCCAATTGCATGTATCGAAGTCGCCAAAGAGGATGTTAATACTACGTAATAAAAGTCGGGACTGCCTGAGTAAAAAATTGAAATAATAATAACTACAGTATCGCAATTGGCGACAAAGTATAACCTGGCTAAGTTTGAAAGCGAACAGTTGCTTAAAACGTAGTGGGTTTTGGCTATCTCCGTTTTTTACAAGATTATAGCCGTCATCTGTCAATCTATCATACAATCGTCTGTATCGCTTTTTTCTTAGAGAGTTTTGCTTGGCTGAAAATATCTTTCACGATATTAAACGAAATATGCATAAGTATTAATAATTATTATCAGCCACCATCTAAGAGTTAAACAAACATACCAAGATTTACGGATGATAGGTCATTTGGACAGTGGTCTTATTTTTTAAGAGGGCTACGGCGTATCCCTAGAGACGCGGGTTCGAATCCCGCATTGTTCATACATTTCGGTACAATTTAAATTTGTGTGTAGTTTGTCACTACAGCTATGACTACAGCTGGGACTAGATTGTAATAATTTTATAGCGATAGCAATGACTGTACAATATTGTATATTTTTATTGAAAAGAGCGCAAAAAAAGAAAGCTGGGAAACTTTCTTGCGCCATTTGTTTCCGAAGCGGTAGTAGTATCTAGTAGTTATTAGAAATGACATCAAAAATAATTCTAAACGAATCAATTTTGAGAAAATAAATGCCTTTTATGCCTCTTTATGGCTGAAGTTAAGTTTCAAGGTTATCAAACTTTCTTAGTCTGTTAACGTCATCGGCCGCTCGAGTGGCTGAAAGTACAACTTCGGTGTGCCCCGACCCCAACTTGTATTTAATAGATTGTCTTAAATAAGTTTTTAATTAAGTTGATTTCACCATGCATGCTATCAAATTGTGTTATGTCCGGTGCCTAACATTACATTTCTATTATATACATTTATATTAAATAAAATAATGTTTTTATTAATTAATTTGTCAATAATATATCATAACATCAAAAATTACTTCGTAAAATATGCAACCTGCTGTCGTAATGGAAATGTTTCACAGCAGAACTGTCAAACCGTGCGTCAATAAATTCTCTCACAGAAATTATGTATGGACACATCAAAGGAAAACAAATTTGTTTTTATTTTATTTTATTTAATTTAGAAGCATTTTCCTATTTATTCACCTTTTAAACCTTCTCTGGACTTCCACAAATAATTCAAGGCCAAAATTAGCCAAATCGGTCCAGCCGTTCTCGAGTTTTAGCGAGACTAACGAACAGCAATTCATTTTTATATATATAACATATATATAAAATTCTCGTGCCCCGGTGTTTGTAACCAAACTCCTCCGAAAAGGTTAAACCAATTTGATTGAAAATTTGTGTGTATATTGGGTAGGTCTGAGTATCGGCCAACATTTTTCACACCCCTAAATGATATTTTTATTTTATTATGATTCAGCATTAAAAATACATACAATTTTCACCCGTCTACGACCAATATCTATTTTTGTATCGCGATTTTAATATTATTCTATTCCATCCACAGATATGCAATAGAGTTGCAAGATGGCAATCGAATATAATGATTATTGTAATACGATAAATTTTATGTACGATATATTTGGTAGGTCTGAGAATCGGTCGTCAACTATTTTTATACCCCAAAAGTTTACAGATTCATTTTTTTTTATTACTTTATATGGCAATACAACATTTGCTGTTTCAGCTAGTAAAATATAATGCAAACATTGATAACCTTACATCTTATTGTTACATCTTTTATTTGGTATTTTAATCATGCGGTTATTTAAAAAATAGTCATTCGGTTAATCAAAAAATTCAATAGCTTTTACAGAGTCGGTTTCCTGTTGTTATTTCTAAGTGCAATATTTGAGTCTTAAATATAGATGTACATCAGGTAACAAAATATATTGTAAAATTAATGAACTTTATAATTAGTCAGATAAGCTGTTTCAATATTAATTGGATTCTTAATATTATATTTCGTTCTAAAACCGATACATAAATTTATTATTAAAATAATAATTATTTAAGTAGTTTTATCGTAAGTAAGTAGTGGTTTACAATTGATTTTTATTACATTTTAAACGGTTACCTAAGCCGGAATTAACATATGCTACTAGATTTATAGTAACAAGGGCTTAAATAGATCTGTATGTATGTCTGTGGCAGAGTAGTAACAGTATGGATTCCGTGAAATAACTGTGATAGTTCTTGAATGACATATGTATGATGCTCATGTTTCTGAATGAAAGTATTGTATAGCTGTAACGAAAGATATATTATGTTCAATTGATAAAAAAAAATTGAAATGAAAGTACTCACACATAAGCCTTCGTTTCCTGGAGACGCACCATTGCCTCTTTGAACAAATCGTACGCAACTTTCGTGTATTGCGTGGAAACGGCCAACAAATCGGGCTGGTAGGCGACCTCGCTCTGTTTCCTCTCATCGCTGGGGTCTGTCACGATGTTGTGTTTCTTCTTCATCCTCTCCAAGGTCTTGTTCGGCTTCGCTGGCTCCTGGACCGGCACAGCGTCGCGAGTACAAACATTGCACATGATTACGTCCACGTAGTACCACAAATGACTGAGACTGAAGCAGCTTCGAGACACGAATATAACTCGACAATATCCCCACCGCTAATCGCTATACGTCGACTGACGAGCGCTGATACATCGATAAGGAGTAGCAAACACTATCGACTCTTATCAAGATAAATGTAACAAAAGCAGCAAGAGAAAAGAGGAAACTCTTCTCTGTCGATTAGAATTAGATTCGGAGACAATTTTCAAGCTTAGTAGCCATAGATATACTAATGGTTTAGCAGATGTGTGCTAGAACATTGAGTATAAAAGATTTTGATGTAATTTCTAATATAGACACTACTACCGCTTCGGAAACAAATGGCGCTCTGAGAGAGAGAAGAAGGGGCGGGAGAAACTCTCCCAGCATTTTTTTGCGTTCTTTTTAATCAAATATACAATATTGTACTGTCATTGCTATTGCTATAAAATAATCATAATCTAGTCCCGGGCTGTCCGATCACTTAGATATTCAGCTGTGGAGTAGGTAATAGGATTTACGACAGAGCCATTTTTTAATAAAACATTTAAATTTATTTATAGATAATGCCTGAATAGTGGCTAGGACTTTATTATAAAAGTGTATACATTTACCCTTAAAACCATTATGTATCTTATGAAGCCTACTAGAATTAGTAAGTAGTAGTTAACACTAGCGACTCTTATCAAGAAAAATGTAACAAATGCAGTAAGAGAAAAGTGGAAACTCTTCTCTGTCAATTAGAAGTAGATTTGGAGATCATTTTCAAGCTTAGTAGAGATAGCTTTAAGAAAATTTATTGATGTAGGCGTTACTTTGCGGAAATCTCGCCAACACGTCCTGAGGATGCCTCGTTTAGAGGCGAAACACGTGTCGAATTGTTTAAAGACAAATATTGGCGGAATTAACACTAAAGAAAACTTAAATCATTTGTATAATTATGGATTTAATAATGGTTTAACAGGTGCGTACGAGAAAATTCAGTAGAAATAAGTGCTTTAACATAATATGTGTTGAGACCGGTGGAATAGTTCGGGATTGCAATGGCTGAGTATATTAGGTATAGACATTAAATATCAACATGTTAGGGGGTCCCCCTATAGGCCAGTGGTTAGTGAATCTGCCTACTGAGCTAGTGGTCCTGGGTTCGAATCCCGGTAGGCGCAATCATTTATATGATGCATATGAATGTTTGTTTCCGAGTCATGGATGTTTATATGTATTTATGTATGTTTAAGTAAGTATATTGTATATTTTTTAGGGAATAGGAGGACAAACGAGCGTACGGGTCACCTGTTGTTAAGTGATCACCGCCGCCCACAATCTCTTGCAACACCAGAGGAATCACAGGAGCGTTGCCGGCCTTTAAGGAAGGTGTACGCGCTTTTTTGAAGGTTCATTCCACAGCTTTGTAGTACGTGGAAGAAAGCTCCTTGAAAACCGCACCGTGGAGAACCGCCACACATCCAGATGGTGGGGATGATATCCTAACTTGTGGCGTGTCGTGCGAAGGTGGAATTCGGCGGTATTAAATATATTGTTGTCTTGCACCCATAATACAGGCTATGCCTAGTTTGGGGCAAGATTTGTGTAAGAGTGTGTCAATATTATTACTATTAAATCTGATCACGTGTTCAGGCTATTACATTAAACGTGAAAAATCAATCATTAATCAGGCATTAAGGAGTATGGACTGACTTCACCTTATCATCATCTCCTCAATACTTGAGCGCATTAATCATGTTCACGGATTAGGCGTTCATTTACTAGTTTTAAATCTCGTTCAGGTCCTTTCGGACGCTGAACTTGTAAACTGGTTTTCAACCTAGGTCTAATCAATATAAGTCGGGCAAATGTCGTGAGGATGTTTCATCAACAAAGGCTCGGGGAAATCACTTTTCGTTTCGTAGACGCAGGTAAATATATCATCATCATCAGCCAGAAGACGTCCACTGCTGGATAAAGGCCTCAAATTTGACAAATTTGCCTACAATATACTATATTTTTATAATATTATTTACTTTCAAGATAAAAGTTGATTGATGATTTTCACCACTACATATTATAAATCAGTCTCTCTGTTTGTCTTTTCGCTATAAACTCAAACCCCCTTATTCATAATAGTCTGCTAACTTAAAGCATTGATAATTCTCACTCTGTCTTCTTCTATTGACCTAAATCAGAATAAGAAAAAACACTCCTAAGCGACTGTTTAAAGTTAGCGGACCATTATGAATAAGGGGGATAAACGACAGCACCAATTTTCATGCTTTTCTCACCAATGGATAGCGTGGTTCTCAAGGAAGGTTTTCGTATACAATTTGTAATGTTTTGTATACATTTTTGAATAAATTAATGATATTTTTGGAGGTGTCAGAAAAAATAAGCCGTCTGGGAGTGTTCAACTTAAACGCTAACTGAGCCCTTTGAGATATAACAAAATACTGTATTGTGGAATTGTGTATCTTATATCGGTTTACAGAAAAGTCCGCGATGGCGTATGCTATACTATATCCATTTTAAAAAATTGTCAGCTGTGTAGCTACAAATATACTGCTATAAGCATTTCGGTGAAGCGAACTTACGAGATTTCACCCATCCAAAAAGTGTCAAATATATAGTTGACATCACGGACTAGTAAAAAAATGAGGACTCCGTGTCACCTTACATAACAGTGTAGCACCAAAACAAGCCGATTAACGTGTAAATACATATTCCCCACGCACACACTTACACTACTACAGTCCGATAGGCGGCCATTATGAGAATTGTCATCATCTGTGACAAATCAGTTTGCGTCTCAATGAAATATTTTAAAAACGCCGTCGTGCGTTGTGAAAAAATGTAAAAACGATACTATATAAGTATTTGTGGCCATATATGATTATTTAAGGGGTAAAAATTGTGTAACTAGTATCCCCCGTAACCGAACACACACTAGCATAACGGTGCTTCACTTGCTAATATCAAGGCGCGGAGTCCTTCTTTTTTTACTCGTCCGTGGTTGACATATATATATTTTTTATTATTTATTTATCGTGTGCACCAGTCATGAGCATGTTCGACATGAGAACCCATAAGATTTTACCCAACCAAAAAAATTCCCAACGCTATAGAAGTTTTCATTTCAAAAATACTCGCCACATCATGCAATGCCAAGTTATAGAACTGGGAGATCAAACAGTTATACTGACAAATATATGGCTTTACCACGTCTATCAACGGTATCGATATATTTTTGTAATAAGGTTTCCAAGAAATGTTGGTTTTAGTCCTACTGCGCTTCTTAGAATATATCTGTGCTATCGTTTACAAGTATTGGTGGCGCATAGAATTTGTCCTGCGACTAGCGGCCTAACAAATAAAATTTGGTATACAGTCACACCTGAGAATAAACCAATAATATGCAAAATGTTTACAAGTAGACATTCATTTTGGAACTTGTGGACACTACGGTCTTCTTGGGTATCACGTTAGATAAAAAGCTTCAGTGGGGTTCACATATTGCCCATCTAGCAGATAGACTCAGCTCTGCGGCATATGCCGTTAGAAAGTTTAGAGAGTACACGAATGTTGCGACCGCTAGATTAGTGTACTTCAGTTATTTTCACAGCATCTATCTCTCAGTATTTTACTATGGGGTCATGCTGCTGACAATGATATAGTGTTTGCTCTGCAAAAGAGAGCTGTTCTTGCTATATATCAGCTTGGTTATAGACAGTCTCTCAAAGAAAAATTTAAAGAAATAAATATTATGACTGTTCATTGTCAGTACATTTATGAAATTTTAATATACGTTCACAAAAATCGTCACCTTTTTGCTCTTCATAGTGATTTTTGTTATTATAACACTAGAAATAAGGGATTGCTTGTAACTAATTCTAGTAGGCTTCATAAGATACATCATTGCATTAAGGGTAAATGTATACACTTTTATAATAAAGTCCTAGCCACTGTTCAGGCATTATCTATTAATAATTTTAAATGTTTTATAAAAAAAATGGCTCTGTCGTAAATCCTATTACTTCACAGCTGAATATCTAAATGATCGGACAGCCTGGGACTAGATTGTGATTATTTTATAGCGATAGAAATGACTGTTCAATATTGTATATTTTTATTGAAAGGAGCGCAAAAAAAGAATGCTGGGAGAGTTTCTTGCGCCGCTTCTTAGTAGTATCTAGTATATTAGAAATGACATCAAAAAGAATTCTAAAGGAATCAATTTTGAGAAAATGCCTTTTATGCCTGCCTTTTATTGGTTTATAACGTTTCCATGTTTATTTGCAAGGCTGCATGACAATTGACATTCGGAAAACTTCAGAATTATCCTTAGAATTAGCGTTAATATTCTAAGGAATTATGATTGTATTGTTGTCAGCGATTTACGGCCGTTTTCAATAACGTATCTCTAGTTACCGATAGACTGCTATCACAGTTTAATGACAAGATCTTATTCAAATTCAAATTCAAAAACACTTTATTCATGTAGGTCACAAAAATGACACTTATGAATGTCAAAAAAAAATATATAAATATTGTTTCTTATTGAATTTACCGCTACTTTGTAAATGGTTGAGCTAAAGGAAGAAGTAGCAAGAAACTCATTGCCACTCTTTTAAGTCAAGATTTACATTTTAGTTGTTTTACAAATCATTTCAATTACAATATATGCAAAGTGACGCAACAAAAATACTCAAAAGTCAAAAACTGAAAGGCTTACATGAGTAAGTCAAAAAAAGAAAAAAAAAGTAAATTAATACTTATAAACAAGAGTTATTGAGTATAGTAGATACATCAATCCACACATACCGTAAATAAATAGAGGCATTATGTGAGCATTTCATAAAATAAAATATATAATAACTTTAACTTTAAAGGAAATAATAATAATAAAAAAAACACATCAAGCAGACCTCCCGGTAACAAGATCATCCAGCCCCCACGAGTAGTACCCGTTCACGAGCATGACGCATGGACCAGCCATCGCCTCCCTCGACCATATATTAGGGAAGGGAACGACCCGCCCCACGTCGCCGCCACAAGCAGAGGCATTTAAGCGAGCATGACGATACCTATATATTCATAGTTACGTCCACTGTAGTTATATTATTAGTTATAGTCCAACGATATCTGTCGATAGGTTATTGTAATTTAAAAAAGCGTAAAAGGATAGATTTGTCTACCTCTAGTAAGTTAAACTAGATAGATAGGTTATTGAAAACAGCTGATAGTCGAATGCCATCTGTCGATAGCTTATTCTATGTTAGTAAGCGTAAAAGGATATTTGTGTACCTCTAGTAAGTTAAACTAAGGATAGATAGGTTATTGCGGCCGATAGTCACCATTTTGGCTATTCTTGGTTTACTCTAAGGTATTAATTTATACCAAGTAAATATGTAAGGCCGTAATAGTTTAAACTCTCAAAACACCATTTTATATAATAATAATAAAAATTGACACATTAGTTAGCCCCAAACTTGGCATGTTAAGCATTGCCAATGGATGCCCAACAACGATATCTATATATATAAAAATGAATTGCTGTTCGTTAGTCTCGCTAAAACTCGAGAACGGCTGGACCGATTTGGCTAATTTTGGTCATGAATTATTGTGGAAGTCCAGAGAAGGTTTAAAAGGTGAATAAATACGAAAATGCTCGGAATAAAATAAAAACAACGATTTTGATTTTCCTTTGATGTGTCCCCCCGTCGTTCAGAAATCAAATTAAAATAATAGTTTAAAATTAATAACTAATTACAATTTTTGTATTTTAACTTTCTCGGGAGGTCAAAACTAAACTTAATTTTAGGTAACTATAGATCTTTACACAAATAAAATTTGAAAAACAAAATCTTATGACGAACTCGAACCCACGACCTCCGGCGTTCCGTGCCGGTGCTCTAACCAACTGACCGTTCGAGTAACGGATCGCTATAAAATCTTGTAATTAATAAAATCTTATTTATAAAATTCTCGTGTCCCGGTGTTTGTTACCGAACTCCTCCGAAACGGCTAAACCAATTTGTTCAAAAATTTGTGTGAATTATAAAATATATGTCTGACAATCGGCCAACATCTATTTTTCATACCATAAACGTAGTATAATACGAGGAATAAATTATTTTAAGGATTTTTGCTTGGTTAGGCCAAAGAAGTATGACTTCTTACGTGCATACATAAATACAAATACACTTTTTTTATTACCTAAATTGGCAATACAACGCTGCTTTGCTGGGTCAGCTAGTTATAAACTAGAATAAAAACATCCATGACTCGGAAACAAATATTATAAATTATTAATATTCATCCTACGTTGGCACCTACCGGGGCTAGGTGCCCCGGTAGGGCGGTGGCTCAGTCAGGATGAGTTGTCGAAATACACCTATCGATTTGTTTTCATAATAATATTACTGTAAAGTTGAAATAATTTTGAGTTATTTGTTGGTAATGACCGCCGCATTGTCTGCGTGTATAATTAATATGTTGATAAGATGTACCTAATAGTTATAATTATTGTTTTTTAACTATAAGGTTAGTATTTTCTTTGATTAACGCGAGTGTTACACATTTAAATAAAACACTTTTTTAAAGGATTAAAACGCGTGTAATTGTAAACGGTTGTACATTAGATGTTTGCGTAAAAGTTACGTTTTTATTTTAGTTAACCCAACGTTTCAAGACCTTTCCAGATCTCGTTTTCAGGGGGACTGCAGATGAAATGAGTCAAAGTTGTCATTATGAAGTTGAGCGCCATTTATTTTTCTCGGAGGTGGTATTTGCTGTACACAGATGGTTTTTGGCAAAATTTACTGACAGTCCTCTCCTTTTTTATACCTGTGTCCTCTCCTTTTTTATAACTACACATGCTAAATTTAAAAAAGTGTTTTATTTAAAAGCTATAAGGATATTGTATGAAGTATAGAATCACATGACACCAATGGGAGGTTTCTTTGCACAGGATGGTGGCTTGATTATTGGCACCACAAAAGCGCCTATTTCTGCCGTAAAGCAGTAATGTGTAAACATTATTGTGTTTCGGTCTGAAGGGCGCCCTAGCTAGTGAAATTACTGGGCAAATGAGACTTAACATCTTATGTCTTAAGGTGACAAGCGCAATTGAATCTTGAAAAACCCAAAAATTCGGAACGGCACTGTTTAATAATGGGCAGGTCGTATCAATTACCTTTCAGCTCAACGTCCTGCTCGTCTCGTCCTTTATTTTCCAACTGACATTTCAAGGCTTTTTTTCACACATAACCAAACATGGAAGAAGTTACTTACTTGCTTTGTGGGCATTATATTTATAATTTTTAGTTATCATTCGTAGGCATACTATAACATGGTTCGTCATGTTCACTGAATGGCATTGCTTGCGGCGGCGTCGTGTGACGAGTCATCTCCTTCCCTCAAATATGTGCAAAGTGAACGATGGCTGGTCCATGCGTCAATTCGTGAATGATGGCTGGTCCATGCGTCAATTCGTGAACGGGTGCTGCTTGTGGTGCCAGGTCGATATTTTATAGTTAATAAATCATTGTATTTGTTGGATGCAATTACTTATTATGACAGTTATTGCGACCTTGAAGTTCGAAGTTTGAAGTTCTTGGAATCGGTGTCCTTCCGCCGCGACCCGCTCTCGCCTCTCGCCTTCTCACAACTCAAGCACATCTCACCTATATAAATAACGTGTTTTTCGTCGTTGAAGTTGGTTGTTTTTTGTTAAAAATAAATATTTTCTGATTTTTAGTGACTTTGAAGTACACTAACTAACAATTTGTCTAAATATGTGTATAAATAGGATTCGGTCGAGTATCGTTAATTTGCTCCTTAGAATTGAGAGTTACGTTACTTTGTCATGGATTCCGTAATCAGAACCTAACCAAACTCTCACCAAACTATCTTTAAAGTATATCCTTTCCAATAGAAAAAGAATCATCGAAATCGTTTGACGCGATATTGAGTTATTCGTAAATTTATCATCCACTTTGCTATACCTATGTATAGCAAATATAAGACTTTTATGGTTTTCTCATGGATATCACTGTCAGATCTGGACCAAAAATACACTGGAACCACACGGGAAGCACCAGCTTTCAAATAAAAAAAGAATTATCAAAATCGGATCACCCAGTCGAAAGTTTTGAGGTAACAAACAAAAGAAAAACATACCGATGAATTGAGAACCTCCTCCTTTTTTGAAGTCGGTTAAAACTTATATCCTACATTTATTATTTTTCGTAGAATTTGCTAAATAATAAGTAATTGATTTGAAATTTTTGCTAATATTTAGTTTATTTTAATAAATAAGTAATAATTTATTTTGATGGACCGACGATCTGGTCAAGATCGCCGGAATACGTTGGATGAAGTCAGCGCAGGACCGATCGTCGTGAAAATCTTTGGGGGAGGCCTTTGTCCAGCAGTGGACGTCTTCCGGCTGATGATGATTATTAATTAAGGTACAGTATAGAAACTTGATACCCTAAAGTCTAGTTTAAGCAAACAGTAAGATTTGATGCGCATATTCCGGTTGAGCAAAACATGATGCATACTTTATTGTCAACAGATTTGTTATCGATAAATGTGTAATCGAAAACAGCATGCGACAACAAGTGGCGTCGACGTGTCGTAAAAAATAATACAATGACGAATAGTTTTCTACCCGAGTTTGACAAAAACAATATACAATATTTAGATTAGGGTTTCGTCTCCGCTGCGATCCAACTAGATACTGTAACTACTTAAGTGCAATAGCTTTTTTATTATGGCATCTATTAGATGCTTGTGTGCATGGCATCTTTCAAATTTTGTAACATACGCTTCGTGTTATTTTACATTGAAATCAATAAAATATAAAATACTTACTGATGTATGTAATCCCAGTGTCTTTCTTATTTCTTGTAGTATTATTTTAAGATTTTTGGTGAAATTGCCCAATGAATCCTTAAGAATTTTTATAAAATACTAGTTGATACCCGATACTGTGTCCGCGTACACACATGACTGAGCAGTGTTCACGTAGTGCTTATAAAAATAAGTATTTCTTAAGACTTTATATTAAATGTAGATATAGCAATTTTTTTATATGGCGGCCCAGTGTCTGAGGATTAAAACTTATAAGACGAATTGACATCAATCCAGTATTCCGTGATGCGGATACAAATGAAAACCTCTATCATTGAGCGAAGCTGAGCGGAGCTCCCACCGGGTGACCCCAATTGATTTATGTGTTCAATTATTTCTCGGCCATTTCTAGACCGATTTTAAAAAAAATTGACTCATAGAAAGCTTTCGAAGTTTTCTAAATAATTATCAAATAGAATTTTGAATTTCGACTTGATTCAATTATTATAATTAAAAGAAAAACAAACATGATTTGCAACGGCATTGCGGCATCCTAGTTTATTTATATAGATAATAAGATATTATATATTTAGTGTGTATAAAATTGTATTGTTTGTTGCGTATTATTCCATATTTACCTCATCAAGGCCACAGTCACACAGAGAATGATCCCAATCTTAAGTTTTGCTAGAAATGCAATACAATAATAAATCTATGCTCCATTATATGATATTTTAAGTTGTCAACTCAATCGAACGTGAATATTTGCAGAAAAGTTCTTAAGTTTTCGCGTTTAACACTAAAAAAAACCCCATTTGTCGTATCACCACTCTTCGACAATACTTCCCTTACAGCCTCGCCTAGTATTGGGTCTCGAAATCTCGAGCGATTGCCAATTCCGTGGTCATCTCCATGGCAAAGCCAAAATGGCTTCGAATAAACTGGGCGTCATTAATAGAGCACGGCAATACTTCAACCCAGCCCACATTCTAGCGCTCTACAAAGCGCAGGTCCGGCCACACATGGAGTGTTGCTGTCATCTATGGTCTGGCACACCCCAGTATCAGCTCCATTTGACCGTGTGCAACCGCTTGCTACTTGAAAACCGAACAGGTAAGGTTTATTGCATTAATGTGCGTGACAAGCTATGTCTTACACTGCGTGCATTACTCAAAATAGAGGAATAACTGTCAACCTCCTTCCTTTCGACGTTAGATAGCTGTCACAGTCCAGACGTATAAATAATATCAGGTTCTTTGTTGTTTCTTATAACTATTGAAATATTTCTTGCTCACCAATCGGATCCGAGTAAGAAGGGGCTATAGTAGCGGCGCCTTCCACTCGGATCCGAGCAAGCGTTCCGTTCAATTTTTAGTAGTTAGTGAATTACCGGCGTTTGAGGCGAGTCAATGTTGCCTTGTGCGGCAACTCTGGCAATATAGTCGACTTACGAAAACGAGTATTATTATTAGTATTACGAGAAGTATTCGCCTTAACTAGGCTCCCAGCTATTATTTTTATTTATTTTGATGGCAGTGAATGTGTTAAAATATGCCTGAAAGACCGGTTATTACTAGATTTAATATCTTGTATCACTAGTTCATTTGAAATGTCATTTGAATACCTAAATAAACTAAAGAAGACAGGTTTATTAAGAACAAATCTGAGTAGTGAATCATAAGATTTTTTGGAAGCCTGCTGTGTAAAGTACCTATAAACGGATTACCCACTTGCAGTTGACGTAAATAAAATCTAGGGAAATGCATAAAAAATGGGGATTTTTATAGTAATATACATACTTGGTTAAATATGTATATATATGCATACCGGTATCGAGCAAATGTAGCAGATACGACGTGGTAGAATGTGTCTTTGTGGGTCCAAATCTATACTAGTAAATTGAGACGCTTTTTTCCTTCGGTTATAGGTAGGTATTATGCGCGCTGTGGTCTGAAAGAAGATGTTTTGACAATGATTGAGAAAGGAATGCTGAAATGATGAATTTGGCGTGGAGCGAATGAGTGAAGAAAGAATGACTTATCAAATAGTATTCCCTTAGATTATCGAGAGTGTTACACATTTAAATAAAACACTTTTACAAGTTTAATACGCGAGTAATTGTAACGGTTTTACATAACATTTCTGCGTAAAAGTTACATTTTTATTACTTTAGCTAACCCGACGTTTCAAGACCTTTCCAGATCTCTTTTTCAGGGTGACTGCAGATGAGTCAAAGATAGTATTTGTCATAGTTGTCATTATGAAGTTTAGCGCCATTTATTTCCTCGGAGTTGGTATTTGCTGTACACAGATGGTTCTTGGCAAAATTTACTGACAGTGTCCTCTTCTTTTTTGGTATGTGTAGTTCTGGGTTTTAATTTAGAGATTATTGGATACCAGGTGTTATATAATCTGAGACCATCTTCTCTATTGAAATTTGGGTGTTTTTTAATTTCGATGGCTTCACGTACCAGTCTTGGGAGAAAATAGGGAGAAATCTATTCGCTTTTACCAAAACTTTTGGTTGGTCGAACCGGATGTAGTGCTTAGGACGATCTGTTATGTGTTCACATACAGCTGACTTAGAGTCAAAGATCAAACACGGACGTCACTCGTCGTCGGGTTAACTAAAATAATAAAACTGTAACTTTTATGCAAAAATCTAATGTAAAACCGTTATACAATCCGTTATTTAATCCTTTAAAACTGTTTTATTTAAATGACTTATCAAAGTCGGTCGCGAGAGGCCTCGTAGAACATTTGTCGACCAAGTTAGGGATGTTTTGAGCAAAGGAAAGGTCCGAATCACCCGGAACCGGCGAGCATGTATGAAACGAGTATGAGAGAGAGTAATGAATGTAGAGGAAGTGCGTGAGGTTCGTAAGTATAGCAACAAGTGGCATTCTGTTTATTAAAAAATATTAAATTTCATATTACATTCACTGCAACAACGCCTTTTTTACATCATTTCCTAAATTGTCCTAAAGTATCGATCATCCCGCAGCAGACAGGGTAGTTGCGGTATATTCGGAGTATTATGGTATCGTTCCAAATGTGTCGTTGTAGATTTTGCGAGTAGACCTCCTCGTACGTTACATACATTCCAAGATTAAGTACTAATAAAATATCAAATAGCCTGCTATTACTAATCTCATTCTATACCACCTTTATTATAAGACTTTGAAAGCCAGAACTTATTATAATCATCATAATATTATTTAAGAAAGACGCTCACTAACTAACAAGAAAACTCAAGTTCCGCAATCAAGCGGTTACGAACGCTATGTATTCTGCCTACGATTTCATTTCTGGTTGATTAATCTATGACACATACTATTTGTCCTTGTCGCGCTGCAGTTGACATCATATTCTCTATCTTGCTCAAACCACCACGTTAATAATTCGGGATTTATTTGTAAATAAGAAATAAAATTGTGATAAAATACAAATACGACGTTCTTTTATATACTTTCGTACGGTATGAAATACCTTTACTCTTATATATCTTGCAAACATAGTGTTTACATTTTCTTAACACACAGGTTGGCATTTTAGATTATTATTGTCACGCCACGAAAACGTTCCGCTTAGCTCGCTGCTATTAGCCGACTAAATGAAATTACGACAATTGTCTGAATTTGTCTGCAAAATTTTGCGCGCGCTAGTGCGATATCTACCTCTTTATTGTATATAATATCATTGAATCAATGACATTTCACTAGATATGACAATTCGTACAATGAGCGGGCGCGGGGTACCCCATTTGTATGGCATGCAACACTTACCGTGTCAGCACTTGTGTCAAGTATAATAGTTTGTAATTATTTACAAAGTTCATATACATTGTGTTGTTACGTGAAGAACGCCTTTAGACAGGTTGGATATATCGAAATAGAATCTAGATGAATTGAACTATCTCTCGAGTAAATACTGCACGTGTACAAAGTCAAATAGGCCTATAAAGAAACTGAAAAGCACTTTAGAATCACGGACTAGTAAAAAAAGAAGGACTCCGCGCCGTGATATTAGCAAGTGAAGCACCGTTATGCTAGTGTGTGTGCGGGAGATAATATTTACACATATTTTTCTTCCTTAAATAATCATACATTTTTACACTTTTTCGAAACGCACGACGGCATTTTTAAAATATTTTATTGAGACGCAAACTGATCTGTCACAGACGATGACAATTCTCATAATGGCCGCTTATCGGCCTGTAGTAGTGTGTCTGCGTGGGGCTATGTATTTACACGTTAATCGGCTTGTTTTGGTGCTACACTTTTATGTAAGGTGACACGGAGTCCTTATTTTTTTACTAGTCCGTGTGCTCATCGTGTTATAATGTACGAATGTAGATATTCAGCTGTGGAGTAGTAGGATTTACGACAAATATACAAGCTGTCTTCATATTATAACTTTTGCGAAACTGCTTTGAGTATGTTCTACAGATTTACACACTCTTATGATTATTCTACAAGCTTTTCTACCTATATAATCAGGGGCTCAGAGGAATATATTTAATGGAATTAACATTATGTATTTATTTTGTCAGTAAATGATCACGTCTGATCGTGCCCTACCTATTTACATGTATGACGGTGCCAGGCTGGTCACGTGGTCTGGATCTTTGTGGTTGTGAATCTTTTGTTGGCGTTATACACGACAGCAAGTAAAACACAGTCTTACAAACGATACAATTATAATGGTAGGTATACTTCACAAAGGATAGGTATGTTCCGATATGCACTGCGAGCACTGCACAGTGCTATCACTGTAGAAAAATTCGTTCCGTTATGGACTGCCAGTATGCTGCCGCAGTACTCTAGGGAAATATATGTCGTCATATATATATATATATATACGTCGTTTTGAGGTAAGGTACTAGCAGTACTTTGATCACGTGATCAGTCAAAACCACTCGAGTGTCTAACGTTTTATAAACAATACCTACAGTTTAATCCCAAATATTTTTAATTTGAAAGTTTTTTTAATGAACTAGAAAACTTTAATGCACTCATTTGAATGCTGCGTCATAATGTGCGGCTGACAGTATACGGGATTGCGTTCCGTTTTAAATAGTAACCAGCATAACTGGCTATAAAGAAGCGGCTTCACGGTATACTAAATTGACGTCACACTGTACAGTGGTTGCAGTGCATATTGGAAGATACCCAAAGTCTTTATGATAATACATTATAAAAACGTGGCGTTCCCGGCATGCGCGCGCGACAGAACCGCTTCGTTCGATAGCTCCTCCCTGACTGAGTACTGACTACTGACCGCTCGGCGCTCGCCCGTCATCCGATCTCGACCGCACTTGCACCGCACGCTGACGTTCTTGACTACAACTTAAATGAATGTGCACAAAAGGTAAATTAATAAAAAAAAACATTCGTATGAAAATTAGAGTAATAAATTGTTATTTTGTTTAGAGTTCCAGAAAATAAGTTAATGGAAAACAGTATTTATGTTATTTATTCAATCCATTTCCTATTAAACTTGCTTCGAGTTATTTAAACTAATGACAATTTCTTGTACGCATAAACACCGCTTAAAATAGAAATTGTCGTATTAAATGTTATGATTCCAAATGAAATCTCAACATTTTACATAATTTATCGATACAAATATCAAATGTAATCCTATTAATTAACATAAACTATTTATGGAGGAGTACCTAACTGCTTTAAATCAATATATTTTATGCTTAGGTAAAGGATTGGTCTCCTCTGCGCTCGAACTATATACTACCTAAGAACAATAGCTTTTTTATTATGGCAACTATTAGATGCTTGTGTGCGTGGCATCTTGATACTTGGCATGGCATCTTTTAAATTTTGTCAAATATGCTGCGTGTTATTTTAAATTGAAATTAATAAGATACAAAATACTTACTGATATTATTACGGCAATAACTTTAAAATGAATTAACCGATTTTAACGTGATTTCAGTTTTTTGAGAAACACAAAGAATCTTTGAGTTTCAATTGACCGAACTCGGAATTTCGAAGTTTTTTTTTCGTTAACGATAACGATTTTGACCGGCTTGGTGGCGATCGACGTGGTTTTTAATACGGTTTTATTAGGTTCATACGTATGTTAGTATTTCACGGAAAATGAAAATGATTTTGACCAACTTCAAAACGTCGAAATTTGGCATACTTATTAAGGACCGAAGACAATTCAATATAACAAAAAAAAAACTAAAAAATGAAAAATAAATAATAGTTAATAAAATACGCTTTTATAGATAAAATAATTAAAAATTGTGTAAGAAAAAATGATTAAATTGTAATAAAGCGTGGGGTGTTTTTCAGGATATTATAAAAATAACCCTTCTACTCATGCCTATTCATAAAATATTTATAACTATTGATAACATACATCCCGCGCTTTTTTTTTCTATAAAATCAATTTTTCTTACACTATTTTTAATTCAAATTTATTAAGATTTATTTTCTATTTTTAGTGGGATTTTCTATAAAAGCGATTTTTTTTAACTATTATTTATTTGATGTTAAGAGCTGATTATTAAATCGGTCGTTCAAAAGTTATAAGAGGTTTACATACACACGCACATACAGTCTTACGGACACTATCGCGGGAATAGTCAGGGAACCTTCCTAGGACCTAAAAACGTCGAGATCTGATGAATACTCGATTTTCGAAAAATAGGGTAAAAACCCTTTATCTATTCTTCCCAATTCTATTTACAAAAATCACTGGCAACCCAAGCGCTGGCAGCTATTTCGGTTAACGGATCAGCCTGGCTATCCAAAGTGGAAATGCTGCCAGTGATTCCTCTGGTGTTGCAAGAGAATGTGGGCGGCGGTGATCACTCAACACCAGGTGCGCTCGTTTGTCCTCCTATTCCATAAAAAAAAAATCACTTCCTCTCATGTGAATATGATATTAAGTATTGCAAATACTATTATGTTTTAAATAAATGATTTATTTTATCACTGATATCTGTTCAGGTGTTTGTAAAACAATATCTTACGTAATACGAAGGTATATAAACAAACGGACTTATTAATGTTTATTTATATATTTATTTAGGCTTACTAACTATATACGAGGTATGTTAAAAAATAACGAGAATTTTTGTTTTATGAAAAAAATCTTTATTTATTCATCATATCTATTTTGCCCCTTCAAAGTCATCCCCTTGGATATAATACACTTGTGCCAACGCTTTTTCCAATCCTCGAAAGTCTTTTGAAACTCGATCTTTGTAATAGCTTTTAGCTCTTTCAGCGATTCGCTTTTAATATCATCTATGCTTGTAAAACGACGGCCTTTTAATGTTCTCTTTATTTTTGGAAATAGAAAAAAGTCACATGGAGCTATATCTGGCGAATATGGAGGCTGAGGCATCGTTACAGTTTTGTTTTTGGCCAAAAATTCACGAACAAGCAACGTGAGCAGGTGCATTATCGTGGTGCAAAAGCCATGAATTGTTTTGCCACAAATCCTTGTGGCAAGAATTCATGATGCACTATGCCATTAAAATCGAAGAACATAGTGAGCATCACCTTCACATTCGACCACCGGCCGAGCTCGAAAAACACGTCTAACGTTAGCGGCTGCCATTCAAAAAGTAAGCAATGAATATTGCTGAAAATTTTATCGTACTTCAGGGGCATGTGTACCAACATAATAAAAAAAAATTAATACAGGCGGACTCTCCAAACCCGCGAAATTTAAAAATTCTCGTTACTTATTGAACACACCTCGTACACAAGATAGATAATTATAAGTGTTACCTACTCATTACATTATAATATCTAAATTAACTAGGTAAGCACAACATTACTAAACTTACTGTCTTATTCATAATGACTTAGCGGATATTTAAAACATCTCTAATATACGCTTGTTAAAAAATGGTATGAATACCATTTACCATCGCATATTAGAGCTAAAACGCTCATTATCTCTTCGATAAAGCTGACGTGACTTATAGTAGCTAGGACCCTTCTATAAACCTTCTTTAGATCAGCTGTTCGTTAAATAATGAGATAAATAGCTTCCCGCTCAAAGTTGTTGGATATCCGTCATAGATTGACAACTGACAGACTTCAAATATTTGATTTTTCAAGTTTGAAATTATTTTGACATCGACTTTCGACAACTGACAAACCATTGACATTGAAAATATGTCTGTATCCATTGACAGTTCCTCATTAAATTAGTTTAAATCATGTTTTTTTGCACAAAATGGCAAAATACTATAGAGACGTATTAGGTATGAGAGATTTATCTAACGAATATGTATAAGAAATTTTATCGAACGTTCGATAGGCTTAAAACACGTTTTAACTAATATAGCTTTATACCTTCCAAAAGCGTTTTATTATGAAAAAGGCAGTTAGAAACTAAGGCTAAAATAATTTAGAAAGATAAAAATTGAGAATTAACTATATATATTTACTCATCTGTATATTTTATTCTTCTTATTGGTTTTTATAAAAGTTTTTTTAAAAATATATCAATATTATGATCTTCTATACCAATCCTCCAACAATAATTGTAAGTCTTTTAGGCAGTTTTCTCGACTACTATAATCGATTTAAGAATGTTCCACAAAATACGGTAACGTGACGCTCTACGTTGAATCGAGTCCCACGTGTTAATGTCCGACCCAAATACATCTGTCATAATATTCTAGAATCGACTATTACTTTTACATATTAGTATGACAATAATGAAAAAGCGGCCAAGTGCGAGTCGGGCTCGGCCATGAAGGGTTCCGTAGCAAGCAACAAAATATAAAAGTTCTTGTAGTTCGTTTTAAAGATTTATGACTTACTAGCTGATAGCCGCGACTGCGTCCACGTACACACATGGCTAAGCACGTAGTACTAATAAAAATCTTTATTTCTTATGACAAAACTTAAGATTTATCGTTCATAAAAATTTTGTTGTCAAATTTTATTTGAGCGAAAATTAAGTTTATATTTTACCTGCTGAGAAAGTTGGAAAGATATAAAAATTCTAATTAATTATTCATTTTAAACTATTCTTTCTGATTTTTGAACGACGGGGGACACATCAAAGGAAAAACAAAAATGTTGTTTTTATTTAATTCTTAGCATTTTCATATATTTTATTCACCTTTTAAACCTTCTGTGGACTTCTGTGGACAAATAATTCTAAACCAAAATTAGCCAAATCGATCCAGCCGTTCTCGAGTTTTAGCGAGACTAACGAACAGCGATTAATTTTTATATATATGACTTATTATATTTGTTAGTATGTTTGTTGCATCATTTTACATATTATATTGTAATTGAAATGATTTGTAAATCGATGGAAATGTAAATCTTGATATAAAAGAGTGGCAATGAGTTTCTTGCTACTTCTTCTCATTAGCTCAACCCTTTACGAAGTAGCCGTAGATTCAATAAGAATTTTTTTTTTGACATTCATAAGTGTCATTTCCGTGACCTACGTGAATAAAGTGATTTTGATTTGATTTGACTTGATTAAAAAAAAACTTCTTACTAGATCTCGTTCAAACCAATTTTCGGTGGAAGTTTGTATTGACATCATATGTTTTTTTTTAGTTTAATCATTCCCTTATTTTAGCAGTTACAGGAGGTGGGACACATTTTACCACTTTGGAAGTGTCTCTCCCCCCAAAATTTATTGTTTTTTGTATATTTTTGTGTGAAAATCTCAATGCGGTTCACAGAATACATCTACTTCAAAAGTTTCAACAGTAAAGTACTTATAGTTTCGGAAAAACGTGGCTGTGACATACACGGAGACATGACGAATCGATAAGGGTCTTTGCCATCTACGGAACCCTAAAAACTCCCGTGATTCAGTGCAGCCATTAATTTAGCCAACTTTGATCTCAAACTGTCGCTCAAAATAATAGTTCTTCTCAATTCTCATAAATAATTAAAGAGCTTCGAGTTATTTGAAACACATTTCTTCCGCTTTACACCAAATAATCTATTTTTACGAAATCAGTTTTTTTGGCGACATATTTTGAGAATAAGACAGTCACATGTGTTTGGGTGCACAAGGCAATATCACGTACATTTCGAAGAAATAAATAAACATAAGAGTTTAATGAAAAAATCGGCCACGAAAAATCATCTTCGTAAGACTTATTATACTACGTACTTTCACAAAATAACCCCCTTATTCATGGTCCGCTAACTTTAAACAGCCGCTAAGGAGTGTTTTTTCTCATTCTTACTCAGGTCAATAGAAGAAGCCAGAGTGAGAATTAGTACTTTAAGTTAGCAGACTATTATGAATAAGGGGGTAAATATCTATTTTTCAAAGTGAAATTTTTATTACATCACGTCTCATAAATTTTTTTCCTTCACTCACATGTCGCATTACTGCTGACCGCGGAGTAGCTTTATAATAATAATAATAATAAATTTATTTATTTCAAGCAGCATTGCCCATACATTGTTAGTATTAACTTATTCTAGGATTAGTAATATTACAAGGATTTATTTTTAGATTTGAGAATAATATTCCGTGATTTGAAGCTTAATCATTATTTTCAATTACTGCTTTCAAGTCGGCATCATCATGAAGAATGGAATTGTTGTTTTAGGATATGAAAACTCGACGAAATAAATCACTACTCTCTAAGAGATCGCATGTATCAAATAACAGAAATCAATATATAGTACATAGTAATATAATTGATTGGATGCCACATAAGATTCATAATTTTCACTTTTATAATAAAGTCCCAGCCACTGTTTAGGCGTTATCTATAAATAAATTTAAATATTTTATTAAAAAATGCTCTGTCGTTACTACTACAGCTAAATATCTAAGTGATAGGACAGCCTGGGACTAGATTATGATTATCTTCTATTTGTTTCCCAAGCGGTAGTAGTATCTAGTATATAAGATATGACATCAAAAGAATTCTAAATGAATCAATATTGAGAAAATAAATGCTTTTTATGCCTTATACCAGCGTTATTTCAGCGTTACTTTTTGGGTATGGTTTTAATCTATAAGTTATTCGTTATTTATGCAAACATTTTGTCTGTGGATATATCATAGAAGTATGTTAATTATGTTTGTCACGCGTAATATTATTACTAGTCTAGTAGATTTTAAGATTTTATACTATCATCGTCGTTTTTCATATAAGGTATAAAATGCATAAAAGGGATTTATTTTTTCAAAATTGATTCCATTAGAATTCTTTTTGATGTCATTTCTAATATACTACTATACTAATAATATACTGCCGCTTCGGAAACAAGAGTTCTTCTTCTGGGGTGAGAGTCAACGGTTTAACCTATAGCGCTAACGACGCTTTTTTATAAACCCGCTCTTGTCTCTCTTACGAAAGTACTTAAAAATGACGTCATTGGGTCCGTGCCTTAGAACATTAGAATGTCTTAACTGTGGCCGGCTCTATTAATTAATAATTAACCACCCAGTTTCTTGGAAGCTGATTTTACTGGGGATGACCGCATAGGCAGTGTTCCGATAATGAAAAGAATGTTATCGAAATTGTCACAAGGCTTTAGACTTTAAAGCGAAGTTTAATTTTCGGAGATATTATACATATCTCCAGCACCATCCGAAGAAAGTGACACCTTGATCAGAATGTTATTCGTTATATGCCACAAAAGATGATCACTGTTCAATACATAATCCGCTACTAATCTCACCACTTCTGCCTTCTCATTAATAAGAATACTATTTGCAACATATTTAAAATACTGAATTACATAATATCTTGGCTTTATATAAACATATTGTGTTTGAATATAAAACATTAATTAAACTGCTATTTGGTCATAAGCCGGCGCCGTTATTATACATTCATCTAATGCAAACTCAATGTAAGCGACATTGACCTACAGACCTCAACATGGTTACCGCAATTTTATTATTTTTAATTAAGTTATTAGCTTCCTGTTTGTGTAGCCGCTCTAGGTAATTATCAGAGTATTATTGTACTTATAAGTAAAGGTCGCGGACAGTGTGTTGCACGACGCAGTCGCCATTTTGTAGGAGTCGAATGAAAATAAATATCGGTGATTGATTGATGCGAGATGGATGTGTTGAGTTTAGTCCTTGGATAAATAAAATAAAAACGAACGGTTCTGTACCAGTGGGAGGCTTTTTTGCTACCAGTGGAAGGCTCCTTTGCACAGGATGCCGGCTAGATTATGGACACCACGACGGCGCCTATTTCTGCGAGAAACAGTAATGTGTAAACACGGTCTGAAGGGTGCCGTAGCTAGTGAAGTTACTGGCAACTTATTTTAAACTAAATAACGTCGAATTTCATGTTTATTTAACACAAGTTACAGAGAAAGATTGAATGACTGAAGAAAACTAGAACCAATTTTAGAAGAACATTCCACAGCATTATAATTCATAATACACTTGCGGATATAACGACGGATGGCAGGTAACTGGCTTAGAAGCGTAGAATAGAAATGAAATGAAACGAAATGAAACGAAACGAAACGAAACGAAATGAAACGAAACAAAACGAAACGATACGAAACGAAATGAAATGAAATTATTTATTTTGCCTTGGAATAGGGTATGCCCAGATCTTAAATATTACAATGTTGCCACTATCCAGCTTAAATTAAAAGCTGAATTGTTGAATTCAGCTTTTAATTTGAATGAATGATTCACTCAACGCGTCGATGGTTTGCGTATCTTCAGTCACATTTTTTTATGAAAATAAGGGACGAGACGAGCAGGACTTTCAGTTAATGGTTATTGATACGGCTTGCCCATTACAATGCAGTGCCAATCAGGATTCTTGAAAAACCTTCACCTTGAGACAAGATGTTGTTTCATTTGCCCCGTAATTTCACTAGGTACGATGCAGTCGGTAGGATGAAGTGGACACATATTAAAGTGCGCTTGCGGGAAAGAGAGGGAGAATGAATTAGCATTATCAATATTAGTTAGCTAGCGCGAACAACATAGTTCTTCAACAAGTATCAAAAAGGTAATGTCACACTATTGATTAGCATACACACTGTACATTTGATTAATTAATCCTGTTATAAAATCAACTGATAGTTTATAGTCTTTACCGAGAGATTCAACTGGAGTTTATTTTGTTTACAAACCGCGTGCCATCTCACATGACCGTTCGTCACTGCAGTAGTTTGGGTAGGTATGTATATCGAACGTAACGTCGCTATTTTAAAACTATGAATAAAACACAAAACAATATTATTCGAACGGCGAAGTAAAGGTGAATATGTTTATTTTTAGGCAGTAGTGGGTGATGTGACACTTATGACCCCATCAAAATAAATATTTATCAACGAAGTAAGAGAGATGAGATAAATGCAATATTCATGAGTGAGATAAAAAGGAAAGTAAAAAAAATTGAGACAGTATGCTACAGATCGGATTAAGTTTTCCTTTTCCGGTAAAATTTTTATGAAGGCAATAATTGTGAAGTAATTCACAACGTTTGAGTTACTTTCCTACGGTCGCTTTCGATCCGAGATTTATATTTTAATCCATTTTCTGCGTTCAGCATTTCAATGACCAAACCATAGTCTGTGATCTGTTATTTAAAAACATCAAATTGAGATGATGAATTGTTATTTATTATCATTAAATTTTAATTACCTAAGGTTATTTGTATGAATGTGTCAGATTAGGGTATTTTCTGGTATGTGCGCGATAATGCATAAAAGGAGGCTCCAAGCACGAATATTTTTAATCGACTTCAAAACGGAGGAGGTTCTCAATTCGATCGGTATTATTTTTACGTATGTACACCGATTACTCTGAGATTTATGATACGATATTCGTGATTCTTCTTTAGTTTGATGCGAAATGTTTGCCATTTGGTCCAATAAAAATAATATGTAGCACATACATAGTATTTTATTAATATTAAGGTAAAGGTTTGCATAAGAGGTGTATTAAATTAAATTTTTAGTTAGTTGATACTTTTCAGTTTTTGAAGTCGTTTTTTTAAACGTGTTTTTTTTTTACTTTTTTTATCAATGTACCTGTTTCATATCTAATTAGTAAATTAGTTAGCGAATAGAGAATAGCTTCTAAAATCACTTGTGCCACAGAATTATAATATTCACACATTTTTTTTCTATCACAGAGCCTAGGTATAGCTACAAATTTGTTCTTTTTGAAGGAGTTATAGGCACTAAAACATTCCTCAATGAAACCGTTAATTATGAAGATGGAATTTGATATCATTAGTGATTGAACGATGCTAATGATATCAAATTCCATCTTCACAGGTTAATAACACTTAAACGCACAAGATGACCCACGTATTGACAGCTGTTCAAAATGGTCACGATGAGATTATTGTCACTATCAGAGCTCTTATAATGATGGTCTTGGTCTCACTGTAACTTTTCACACACGGAGAATATAAAATCGTAAGAATACATTAATGGACTTGAAAGAACGGGAGGATATTATCAAGCAGTGTGGTCGCTTAAAGGTTTTCGCACACTACACCAACTTAATGCCAATATACTTCCAAGTAGAGGTATCAACTAGGCGATCAACGAGACGGTCACCAGTGGAAACTTGGTGTCAATGAGTTTTATTTAATGATAATAAGGGACGAAACGAGCAGGATGTTCAGCTGATGGTAATTGATACGCCCTGCCCATTACAATGCAGTGCCGCTCAGGATTTTTGAAAATCCCAAAAATTCTGAGCGGCACCACAATTGCGCTCGTCACCTTGAGACGTCTTTGAGAAGTCTTCAACGAGTGGAAAGCGCGTAGTCAACTAGCTCGACCTCACCCAACATGGAGTGAAGAACTCTCTAAGACTCTCCTTCATTCCGTATTTTTCTCCCTCTCTAGAAATGACGAGTTGACAATGCGTCGCCCTTACCTTAAGCACATTGTCGACTCGTGCCCGATTTGTGGACAAAGAGGGGCAAACGGGTTGCTGACAGTCAAAAGTTCATAACCAACGCGTTGACCACATATCGTATACTATCAACCTACTAGTTGACAAATACACTCTTAATCCACACAACATAAAGCTTACATTTCAATTCCATACAGTGAATTGAGTTGGAGGTTTCAAAAAGGCTCGGCAGTGTTAACTATAACCAACAGCAAGCATTAGCAACCTACAAATAGGACTTAAGGATATGTATAACAGGATTAAGTAGTGTTCATAGCTCGAAATGATATACTTTCACCACAAAACTTGTCTAAAAACACCATGTTTGCGTGTTTTCTGCTTACTCTTCGCCTTAAATGTCATTGCTTGAGGCGGCATTGTAGAACTCTGCTGTTGTTGTGAGATATTAAATTATATTATTTTTATAAATAAGTTTAAAGAAAATATATAGGCTAGTCAACAAGTTCAAAAACGTGTTAACTCTTGATAAGCTCCTAAAAATATGAACGATGGATCAATCAATTCAATCGAGTGTATTAAAAAATATAGCATTAAGTTTTTTATTAATAACTGAAAAACTATAAATATTTAAGGAATTTTGATAAGTATCATTAAAGAGGGGGAAATTTCCAATAAATAAGTTCCCGAAACTCTATCTCTATATTATAGTACCTTGCATATTGCGAGTCTCTGTGACCTCGTAGTGGATACAACTAATGTATTTTATTTACTTACGAAATTTACTTTATTGTAAACATTTCATCCGTATGTCATTGCCACTTTTTTCCGATACTATAAGAACCATACTGTTGAAACTTGGTAAGTAGATGTATTTTATGAACCGCCTGAAGATGTTTATACAAAATAGAAAAAAAAAGAATAAATTTTGGGGGCCCCCATACCTAGAACTGAAACCCAAATTTTTTTTCATCAAGCCACTTCCAAAGTGGTAAAAGGAGTGTCCCCCCTGTAACTTCTGAAATAAGAATAAAATAAAACATCAAAAAAATTAATGATGTACATTGCCATGAAAACTTCCACCGAAAATTGGTTTGAACGAGATCTAGTTAGTAGTTTTTTTCATATGTCATAAATCGTATTACCAAACTAGAATGAAGCCCTATCATTGAGCAGGACCTATGTATACTCACCTGGATGCTAACTGGGCACTGTCACCTAAATAAGCAGCTCAGTGTCGTAATAAAAAAACGAAAGAACTTGCAGATTTTGCCTTGAGGCCGATGAAACGCCTATTCATCTCCTCTGCAATTGCGGCCCACTAATGCATAATCGTATCACCAATCCTTGGCGACTATACCCTACTCCCAGATGCTGTGTGCAATACTCGTGTCATCAAGAAACTGAGGTTCGTAAACGCGGCAGGGCTTGACGACGAGCTAATAGTATGAGTGGCCAACACAATAGTTCGATTCTAGACGTGGTGTTACTAGGACCCAAACAGGACTAGCCAAATAGCAACCCTTTGCAAATAATAATAATAAATTTATATTTGGTAACGTTGTCGTCAGTAATGCGATAGCTTGCACGTGGCTGATCAGATGATGCACACACGTACTACGGCCGTGATCCTATAGCTAAATACAGATATCTCGCAACAATCTGCATGGATTTATCTTGCAATGATGATTCCATTGTGCCGATAGATTATCAGACAACAGTTGATGCTCTTACTAATCAACTTTAAATAAAGTCAAAACAACTGTATTTTTAATCAGGAATAAAATTTGAGACGTCATAAATATTTCGAAAAAAAGACGTCCTGAGAAGAACATAAAAGAATTGAGTTTCTTTTATGTTCTTCTACGGCTTAGATAGATAGAGCTACGATTTAGATCAAATAGAGTATTTTACAATGGCTGTATGTAATGGCATAACAAATTATAAGATAGAGGAAAAATATTGTGGCAATGTAGTAAAAGTTTTTTAAAATTAAAAAGAAACTGGGGTTTTAAGATACATATTTGTACAAAATACATAATGCAGTATTAGCCCAGTTGTTATATCAATTAATCAACATTCCAAGAAGTGAAGTATACATTATGCTTATTGGTATTATAAGAGTTTAATAAGAGTATAATATTTATTTATTTCTCTTAAAAACATATGTTTACAGCAGCTGGTGGACGGAGTCACCTTTTAGGCAAATAATGCCTGTACCAGGTGTCTCCGCTCTTCCATTTCAGCAATGTGTTGTTTTTAACAAAAATTTTATTGACATGGTAGTGAAATCTCAGTGTTAATACAGAGTTCTTAAGTTCTTCGGAAACGTCTCCGGCGCGAGAGTGAGTGCATTGAGCGCCTTGTCGTACATGGCAATGTGGAGCCCTCCAGAGAGGCCAGGAAGGTCGCCCATGCGATAGACCGACCAAATTAAGTCTGCTTTGGGCGGTCCATTAAACGAATGTACCAGACTATCGGCCAGCAGGGACGAGTGACGAATTCTCGTGGGGCGAATCACGACCGCTCTGTCAAGAGTGTAACGACGAAGAAGAAATTAAATAAAAATAAAGTTATGAAATGAATAAAAATTTACAATTTAAATATTTGGAAAGTTATTTTTGAACACCTTTAGAATACCTACAGCGACATAGATTTACAATTACAATTTTTAATTCTTAAAGAACAGGTAAGTATTATTTTTTTTAATTATGAACTTAAATGATTTTGCCACAGCAACGAGTAACAGGCAACAGGTGCCTGATTTCGAAGGGTAATTTAGGTTAAATTTATCTGAATGCATTGGTTTTGGAGTGTATCTCTTGTTTTAGATTCGTTAATTTTATTTGATACCTAGGAAGGTGATGCGCTGTTGAGAAGCAAAAGATGCAAATTTCCACGAGGTACAGTGGAAACAGTTTACTTAAAATCACACTTATGAGTTGAATTTATTTTTTTCTACTCTCAGTTACTGTTGCACAAAGTATTTTATTGAATTAACATAATTCTTACATATTTACTTAAATAAAACACTTTTTAAAAGATTAAAACGCGTGCAATTGTCAGCGTATTTTTACATTTGATTTGTGTTAACTTTTGCTCTAATCCCTTACAAAGTATTTTATTTATATCAATATAAAACCTCCAACCATAACAAAGCCATTCATTTCTACAGTGCGTCTTACAAACGAGTCATTTGTAGTAAATTTTTAAAATAGTTTCATGGCATTGACTACATAAAATTAGACCGTCATTATGACATAAATGTCTTGAGTAAATAAACGTAGCCGTGATGAACGATGCAAATTTGTATCAGCCTAGGGAAACTCTTAAGGAAAAAACAATTAACTCGATTGTATTAAACGGGCATTGATAGATTGACAGATGACGGCTATAATCTTATATCTTTAAACGAGCAATTCTTGTATTATTTATTATTATTTATTTAGTATGAATTGAAATGAAATTAATCATTAACAGAAAGAATCTTAAAAGCTAACATAGTCCCGCAAAACTGTTTGGACAGTTTGTCTGCAGGATCAAGTCTCTTGTAATACATTAATGCATATTAGAACATTGATTTTATACAAGTGTAATTAACAAATATTGATAAAAAATATAATAAAAAATCTAATTTTAATTTTAAGGCAGTGTTGACAATAAATATTTCTTAATGTTTAGTTTTAAATTTTCTTTTACTGGTTTCTAGTCGGATGTCCTCAGGCAAGCTGTTTAATAGATAAGGTAGGCGTTTTTTCAGAGTTGTATCTCCGTAGTAGTTATTGATTCTAGGAACCTCGAACTTACCAGCGGACATCAACCGAGTATCGTGGTTGTGCATAATTGGGTTATGTTCTTGATTGCCATGATTGTTAATGGCTAATATGTATTAACTTTTTTGGTGACGAGAAATTTTAATTTTAATATATATATATTATCTGAATCTCGGAAACGGCATCAACGATTTTCATAAAATTTAGTATACAGGGGATATCGGGAGCGATAAATCGATGTAGCTAGGTTTCAATTTAAAAAAATATTCTGAGTTACCCCTAAGTCATGCCTAAAGAAGTTTTACTTCAAAAACGTAGTTTTATCCGTGTTTTAATGAGAAACAGCTACAATAACATTAGAATACAAAGGTAAATTTCGCCACTATATACAAGACTGTAATAGCTCAGATGGGACTTTGGGTGATCCGGAAAGCAGAAGACCTCGGCTCGAATCCTGATGTCCTATTAGTTTTTATTTTGTTCAAGTTTTGTACATTCTTAAAAATCTGAGCAAGGTTTTGTCGTCCGGATATTCTTGTAATAAACGGCTATAATCCTTAAAATATGTCCAACCAATAAATTTGATAACTTTTGTATCATTTGTATTTATGTCTTCTTTTTTCGCCTTATCTTTAATTGTATATCAAATCGATAGTTTTGTATTATATTCACTACTACTTTGTTTATATTTAAGTGGAAACTTTATTGGTTTGTGTATTATAAATTATGTGTTACAATTGTACATAACTCAAGCTGTTTGTTTTCCAATACATAAATTAAATAAAAACGGAGATAGCCGAAATCCAGTACTAGATTTAAGCAACTGTTCGCTTTCAAACTTAGCCGGATTATACTTCGTCGCCCAATTAAAGTTAAAGTTTCATACTAAACTAAATTTCCATTTTTACTTAGGCAGTCCCGCCGCTTCTTACGTAGTATTATCATCCTCTTTGACTTGT
>CATIXQ010000041.1:4059931-4133773 GCA_949711755.1 Leptidea juvernica
ATAAAACTATTAATTTTCAACGAGGTTTGCACCTGGTTATCTTTCTTCTCAGTATTTGCGAACAAGTAAAGCCAACAAATGTCTTCATAACTATTGGTTCCGTGCAATTTTAGAACAGAATATAATAGATTTATTTGAAACGATCTTTTAAAATATGCATTGGCATTAGATTACAACAAGTTTGTCGCTTGAGTCCCCGCAACGGAACGGAACGGAAGTCACAGTCAGAACAGTCGGCCGATAGTTTGCTGACGGTTCAGTTTCAATGCAATCGTGTAGCCCATCAAACTTTTTTGTCGGCCGATACCGAATCGTTATAATGTGCGCACTCTCATACATATTTCATACTGATTAAGAAACCAACCAAACTATCGGCCGATCTAAAGTCTGCAGTTTGCGGGGTCTCTAAATATCACTGCCCGTAGCGGCGACATGGGACAGGTCGTTCAGGATGTCATCGTGGCAGGATGATCCTGTTACGGGAAGCTCTGCTTCAGAATCTTAAAAGTTATTATATAATCGCTTATAAAATGCTCGCAGAATGCCTATATTTGTATACCGTGTGAGTAGATGATTCAACTACTGTATCAATAACTTTTGTATTAATTTACATTTACTTTTTTTTCTTGCAACAAGTTGGATAAAATACTGGTCGTTAAAAGAAATTATGAAGTCAAAAGACTTAAGTATGTATATAAAAACGAGAAGTTTCAATACCTGCATATTACCTTGCCTAACATATAGCTGCGAAACTTGGACCCTAACCAAAGCATTGAGAGAGAAACTTGCCGCTACATAGAGATCAATGGAGAGGAGTATGGACGGTTATAAACCGCAGGATAAGATAAGAAACACTGACCTAAGCAAAATTACGAAACTTACCGACGTACTCAAACGAATCGATCAACAAAAGTGGAGATGGCAGGGCACATGATGCGAGATAAAGTGGGGAAATGGAGCAAAAGACTTACCGAATGGTACCCAAGAGATGGCAAAAGAAAACGAGGAAGACAGCACACAAGGTGGGAAGATGAAATAAAATTGACAGCAGGATCTAACTGGAGAAGAGTTGCCTAAAACAGAAAAGAGTGGAAATCGTTGGAGGAGGCCTTTGCCAATCGGCACGACGAACTAAGAGACATTTTATAGTTTATACTTTTAAGCTTAAGATTATTGGTTATTCAAATGTTAAATGTATTTTAGTTCGGAATTAAATGGCTTTATTATTATTTTTTTCTTATTCGTGTAAGGCATTGACTATTTGACGGTTGAGTGTGTTTGACGTTTGTTGTATCACTTTATATATAATATTGTAATTGAAATAGTTTGTAAAGAGATGAAAATTTAAATCTTAAGAGAGTGGCAATGAATCTCTTGCTACTTTTTCTCATTCACTCATCTCATTACAAAAAGGCAAAGGCCTTCCCCAAAGAACTCCACCGCGATTGGTCCTGCGCTGCTTTCAACCAACCTATCCGGGGATCTTGACAAGATCATCAGTCCATCTTGTGGGGGGCCTACCAACACTGCGTCTTCCGGTACGTGATCACCATGCGACGACTTTTCTGCCCCACCGCCCATCTGTCCATTAAACGAAACCTACGCATATTAAAGGCAACAACACAACAACTGTGCATACCCTTGTTAGGTAGATTGTGTTATTTAACTTCATTTATTGAAAGAAAATAAAATGTATGTCAATGGTGTAATAATTTTTAAATTCCGACCTTTGGCAATAAATTACAAGAAGTCCTTTCATATGAATTATTTATCGGAAGGATCCCTACAAGATTTATCTGAATACCAAACCAGTTTTCACACGAACAGCTATTATATAACTTAAACACAGCCTGTTCGTAAAATAAAATTGACGCCACACATTGACCAACTCGATTTACAACTCTCATAAATGTGTAGCTTTGGCAAGTGTAATTAAAAAATAATAATTGATAAACAAGTTTAAAGTTGAAATAACAGAATTTTTTAATGGTTGATGTATTCTTTGAATTGAAGAAAGGCGTCTTTGCTTCGATGTGAATAACGAACAAGTTTACCAGTGGGAGGCTCCTTTGTACAGGATGCCGGTTAGATTATGGGTACCACAACGGCGCCTATTTCTGACGTGAAGCAGTAATATGTAAGCATTACTGTGTTTCGATCCGAAGAGCGCCGTAGCTAGTCAAATTACTGGGCAAATGAGACTTAACATCTTATGTCTCAAAGTGACGAGCGCAATTGTAGTGCCGCTCAGAATTTTTTCAAAAATCATGAGCGGCACTGCATTGTAATGGGCAGGGCGCATCAATCCATCTTGTTTTCAGTTTTATTTGTGTAATTAATACCAGAAGTGAGGGTTATCACTTTAAAAACATAACAAATTGTTTAGAATAGTGCAAGGGTGATACTATTGCTATAAAATTAATCATAATTTATTCTAAGACTGTCCGATAGCACAGATATTCAGCTGAAATATAAGAATGAATCTTAATATATAAAATTCTCGAGTCATGGTGTTAAACTTTGAACTCCTCCGAAACGGCTTGACTGATTCTCATGACATATTGAGTGCATATTGGGTAGGTCTGAGAATCGGACAACATAGATCTATTTTTCATCCCCCTAAATGTTAAGGGTGGTCCACACAATTTTTTCACACTTCAAATTTTCACCCATCTACGATCAACAGTTACTTATGTATCCTATGTTAATATCGGCAATACAAAGTTTGCTGGCTCAGCTAGTATAATATAGAATATCAGTGAATAGTATACACTATGTACTTACAATATACTAGATTATAGATAAACAAAGTTCGCAAGAGAGAAGAACATCTGTAACGGAGATACAGCAAGAAAGGAAAGAAAGGGAATCCATTGTTACTGTAACTGATTGTGATTTGATAAGTCGTAAACAGTCAGCCTCGCTTGGCATTAGCTCCTAGTATTAAAAGTATTAAATCATTAACGTACGCATTGCTTAATACAACTGTCCATCACGATTTTTTTCATATATATGGCTGTCAAAAATTCACAAAAGAAATAAAACAAAAAATAGAAAAGACGCAAAAAGCAATGGAGAGAAGAATATTACGGATCTGAAAACTACAAAAAGTACGTAGTGAAGACATTAGAAAGAAAACCAAGCTTACCGATGCACTTAGACACGCGCTAACATTGAAGTGGCAATGGACTGGCCACATTGCACGCTTCACAGACAGAAGGTGGACAATAGAGACCACCAAATGGAAAGGACCACCAGGTAAAAGATGCACTGGTAGACCAAAGCAGAGATGGGCAGATGACATCGTGCAGGCGGTGGGGAGGAACTGGATCGATCAGGGCAAGGGTAGGGAAAAATGGAAAAAGTTGGGGGAGGCCTATACCCAAAATGTGGTCCATACCATAATTATATAAGAATAAATAAAACTAACACTAGACTTTAAGAACTTTAAATTACTAACATTTGATTGTAAAATATGGGTTATGGAATAAATTGCTTATTATTATTAATGTACAATTGACAAATCAAAATTGGTTTATCGGACTCTCAGGTCGTCTATACGCCAGTATATTTAGTAAGACTTTTTTTATGGAAAAGAAGTACTAACAAGCGTACGAGTCACCTGGTGTTAAGTGATCACCGCCGCCCACATTCTCTTGCAACACCAGAGGAATCACAAGAGCGTTGCCGGCCTTTAAAATGGTGTACGCGCTTTTCTTGAAGGTACCAATGTCGTATCGTCACGGAAACACCGCATTAGGATGATATCCCACAGCTTTATGGTATGTGTTCCTTAAAAACTATGGAGGAACACCACATATGGTGGGTATGATATCCTAATTTGTGGCGTGTCGTGTGAAGGTGGAATTCAGTGGCAGGAATCAGGTGAAGCAGCTTTTCGGAATACTCCCTATGATAAATGCGGTAGAAGACACACAATGCAGCGACATCGCAACGCAACGCCACTTATAAATTCACTTTTATAATTTAGAATATAATGCTAAGTGAAGTATTATTCAAAAAATTTTTATAATAGAAGGGCCAAAAATTAAAACAAGAGTTAAAATACCAGCCGCCCAAGGACATCTGGATAATAATATCATATATACATCGTAGGCTAAAAGGATGTGTTGCGGGACTCCCAACTTATTAAGTGAACTGAAAAATTAAAATATAATTCTACAGGATTCTGAGACAGAGACAACAAATGGTCGTAGGACCGTTGCCATTTGAGGTCTTCTTCATCAGTTTTGGAAAAAATCTTTAATCGCTCTACCACGAACTCTTATTGCGGTTCAACTGACGACCTAAAATGAACTGCTTTGCTAATTCATACCACAACGTCATTAGAGTTATCCAATTTAGGTTGACGTCAAATCAAATCGGAAATTGAATTGCAAACTGTTTTAGTTCGCTCATTCATTCGTACCATGAGGTAATATTTCAACCTAAACTTATATGTCAAGGTGAGCGAGTGAGGTGAGGGTGATTCAAAAAGTGAGTGAAAATATACATAAGAAAAAGAAAAATTCAGTTATAGGCACTTCGAGGTACGAATCTTAGCGATTCAGTTTAGGTACTTAAACTGATCTGCATCGGAATTGAATCGCTAATTAAAAGTTGATCGTAGACCTTCTGATTTGATTATTTCGGTTGTGACGTAACACAAAAAAAAAACACAAAACAAAAAAATTTCCTTTTTTGGTGTCTGTTAAAAGTAACTCCAATCAATAACAAGATGTACTTAAACCAGTTTCAACTTGGATATCTTTATATACATATATATATACTAGGCGTTTCCTTCGCTGGGAGAATTTTAAAAGGAAATAAATTAAATTTTATTCATCTTATTGTAAATAGAATAAAAATATAAGTAGCCACAAACCATCTAGGATAAATTTCGAATCGAATAGTGGTAGTTTCATGTTGATACGATCAGTGGTTTAGGCGTGGTTAAGCCTCAAACAAAGACCATTTTCGTTATATATATTTATATAAATATCGGTTAGCGTTTCATCCATAGTATTAAGAACTTACAAAACGGTTGTACTCCACCGCATAATCATATGTATGTTTATATTAACATTAATAACACCAGCGATAATAATTATTTTAAACTGTAATCACCAACATGACTTATTATTAAGTTGATAAGTATGAGGGACTTTCATTTAACGAAACAGCGCCCAAGAATTTCTTTTGTTTAATAAAAAAATATGGACGCTAAATTTCTGCCTCCTTTTCAATCGTATCCGCATGCCCGCCGGTAAATTAGTAATACGTTCTTCAGAAACACGTTAATACCCAGACATAAGCCGACAAAAGGCTTTAAAAATAAAAGTTAAAATGGCGCCCAGAGGTAGAAAGTACTAACAGCAAAGTGCACTCAACAATGGGAAATTAAAACATTTTTTTTATGAAAGAGTAGCACAAACGATGCTAAAGTCAAAGTTAAAGATTTTATTTGCATAAACATGTTATATAAATATTATAATGTACATGTTTGCCATATAGTTGCATATATGCAATATCAATTTAATTTATAATTTAGTTTCTCTACGAAATTTACTATCAAATATATTAAATTGTTCACTGTCTGATATTTCTTGGTGCCAGAGTACTCTGCCCATTCGTTTTGGTGGAATTGGCATCAGAAAAATATCTAGTATATCCTTACCAGCATTCTTACCTTCTGTTCACAATGTCAGCACTTAATATGATAAAATTATCTCCCCGTCATTAGGGTCCCTGCCACTGGTGTATGCGGAAACTGCTAAAAATGCTTGGAAAGTTGCCTGTCCAAGTGAAAACTTCCCTTTAAACATGCGATCACAAAAGCTTTGGGATGAGCCACAGTGCAAAATCATTCACAAAAGGATATTATTATCAAATCACAATATTTCGGATCAAGCTCGTTTTATTGCTGTTAGCGAACGAGATTCAGGGTACTGGCTTCAGGCCACTCCTTCGAGTAACATAGGGACACTTCTTGATAATTCCAGCTTCTCAATCGCAGTTGGTTTACGCCTGGGTATCCCTAGAACAGTTCCCCATATGTGCCGCTGCGGAGGCAATGTAGACAGCCTTGGTCACCATGGCTTATCTTGCCGCCGCAGTGCGGGCCGTCTCTCACGCCATGCCGCCTTAAACGACGTCTTGCGTCGGGCCTTTACTACCGTCAACGTGCCGGCTATCCTAGAGCCGAATGGAATTTCATGTGATGATGGTAAGAGGCCTGATGGCATGACGTTGATTCCTTGGAGTCGTGGAAAGCCACTGGTGTGGGATGCGACTTGTGTGGACACGCTAGCCCCCTCTCATATTGAACATTCATCGAGAGCGATAGGTGCATCGGCGGAATCTGCCGAAAACCTAAAGCGGAGGAAATATGCATCACTCGGTGATGGATACATATTTGTTCCCTTTGGGGTGGAGACGATGGGTCCTTGGGGTTCATCGGCACAAAAACTCGTAAAAGAGCTATCCAGGCGTCTAACTGATTTAACAGGTGACCCAAGATGAAGACCTCTGGTACGTACCAGATCTTGGATCTTGGATCTTGGGTCTTGGGTCTAACTAACTCAAAGGCTAAGTTTGGCCATACAAAGAGGTAACGTTGCCAGCTTCATGGGCACCTTACCTGCCGATAGCGATCTTAATGATATTTTCTATTTGTAATTAATTAATTTTGTTAGATTATTTAAGTCTTACTTTATTATTATTTATATAAATAGCGTTATTAATTATTAAGTCATATGTAAATAATTTGAAATAAACAATTTAATTTATATTTTATAATATTTTTATTGTTAGTAGCAGTATTATTTATTATGAAATTATAAAAAAAAATTGACAATATTTTAATTGAAAAAATTCGTCTAATGAATATAAGCAGTTTTTACTCAGGTATATTTTCAATTTAGATGAGAAATATCTAATTGACGATACCTCTCTTCGGCGCTACATACGTGTCACCTGAGTGTATGTAATCACCGCAGTACATCCTGACCTGACGACTAGCTGACGAATAGCGGAGTGGTTAGCGATCCTACCTACTAAGCTAGAGGTCCCGGGTTCGAATCCCGGTAGGTGCAAGCATTTATATGATGAATATGGATGTTTGTTTCCGAGTCATGGATGTTTAAATGTATTTATGTATGTTTATATGAATTTATGTATGTTTAAGTAAGTATATTGTATTAAATATATCGTTGTCTTGTAACCCATAACACAGGCTATATATGCTTAACTTGGGGCAAGATAATTTGTGTAAAAAGTGTGTCAATACTATTATTATTATTATTATCCTCTATTTTAACGCCAGAGGATTCACAGGAGCATTACCGAACTTACAAAACGTCGAGTAAACGAACATAAATATGAACTCGAAATCCGAAACCACATTGATACGTGGCGGGCGAGGATTGAACGATCGCATCAACAGTTCTAAAAAGCGGCCAAGTGAGAGTCGGACTCGCCCATGAAGGGTTCCGTAGCAGCAAGGAACATACTATAAAAGTTCTTATAGTTCGTTGTAACTTTGATCGGTGATTCGATAATAGTATATTTTTTTGAATTAAAAAGAAAAACAACTTACCAGACCTCGTTCAAACCAATTTTCCGTGGAAGTTGGAAGAAGTGGATGGAAGGCTTCTTTGCATAGGATGCCGGCTAGATTATACACGTAATGTGTAAAAATGTGTTGGGCTGAAGGGCGCTGTAGCTAGTGAAAATACTGGGCAAATGGGACTTAACATCTTACATCTCAAGGTGACGAGCGCAATTGTAGTGCCGCTCAAAATTTTTGGGTTTTTCAAGAATCCTGAGCGGCATTGCATTATAATGGGTAGGCCATATCAACTACCATCAGCTGAACGTCCTGCTCGTCTCGTCCCTTTATTTCATAAAAAAAAGAGATGAAGTGACCTTTCACTCGATGAACGTTATCGGGTGATAGCTGAAGGAAGGTTTTTTTTATTTTTTTTAGGTTGGTTTTAAATATGGAATAACACAAATGATTATTCAAATAGTAAATCCATACTTCTCCTTCTACAAATGAGGTACCATAACATTTCCTAATACAGCGATGAGTTTCTTGGTATGTACGATCGACAAACATTACTACAAATAGTTTCTAGGTCTTCCAAATGATGATTCATGTTGTGAATATTAGGTCAAGTGGCCTTAAATAATGTAAATAAAACTGTTAATGTTTGTGTTATGAGGACATCTTAAGTACATGCTTGTTTTAGGAACCCGTACCCTTTTTTTTTTTTTAACGAGGAGGAAATACTTTTACGTACTACCTCCGTGCACTATGTGGCACAGGGAGTGTGGGACTCAACCACTTAGACCATCTTCTACATAGCTAGAAGTTGGCCAAGTTTGGTAATACCCACTAAAACCTCCTCGAAAGCAGAGAGTTCCTCTTTTTGAGAGGTTCTCCGGGATCTTTGCAGGGCATTTCACCGGAGAACAGGAACCCGTACCCTATGCTAACTATTGAATGAATACATCGAAATAAAGAACACGTCACCCAGCTGTCAGAAACTCAAATGTCACTACACTATGCTCTGTCAAAATATTCCCGCTAAAAAATCCCACTCTGCCTGTCTCCCTCTCTGTAGTAATTTAATAAAACAAGTACCTATCGAGTCTTTTCAAGTATTTTTATTTATTTAATACTTCACTAACAAACTAGAAGTATTTAAATATCTGAGATTAATTTCCGTGTACCATCTATATAGCTGCTATCAACTAGATCACAAAACTTATTACCACGTCTCTAAAACTAGGTTCAATATTGGTAAACTTCACAGAATATGTACACTACATAATCAATCTTGTGAATGGGTGTTTGAAAATGAGAACAGGCCAACAAAAGTGAGGCAGGCGAGAAACGCTGGTAAAAAAAGATCGCATTTTTTCCTCAGCTACGGGTCCCTTCTGCACAATTCCACTTGAAGATCGAAAGAGTGTGAATGCCAAGTGGTTTTCTACCATTTGTTTACCCAGGGTGTTCGTTCGCGAAAGACGACCAAAAAGCCGCGTTCTCCTACATCATGACAACGCTTCATCACACACGAACAACAAAACTAAGGAATTTTTAGCTTCTGAAAAAGTACAACTCGTCACCCATCCTGCACATAGCCCCGACCTACATTTCTGTATTTTCCCCAAATTCAAAGATTTTATGAGAGGTTCACTTTTACCAATTCCAAAGAGGCAGTGATAGTGTTCAATCAGCACGTGGAAAACATGCTTTCAGATCTGTGGTCCTCCTGTTTTTAAAAATGGTTAGATCGCATGAAAAAATGTTAAAAATGTAAAGGAGAGTATTTTGAAAAGCAATAAACATGTGACCCATGTGTTCTGTACATAATAAATAAAACTACTGACTGAATTTGTCAACAATATTTCATAACATCAAGAATTATTTCGTAGAATACGCTCCCTCTTGTTATTATGAAATTGTTTCAATGCAGAACTATCAAACCGTGCGTCAATAAATTCTCTCATAGAAATTATGTCCATACATAACAAATATTGCAAGTAAAATAAATATGGGTCTCTCCAATCGAAATAAAAACTATCCTATCTGTCAAGTTGGACTAAGCGGCGTGACATGAAGTATTTAATCATCATTTAAATCCGTTCATTAGTTTAGGTGGTCACTGGAAACCAACATCAGGACACTGGATTTATAGATGTATCTATGTATCTTGGTGAAGTTAGAAGCCATTAATTATTAGATATAAGACATAATTAATGATGCACGTATTTATTTTTAGTCCTAAATCGCCAGAAACCACAATATATTATTTAACTTAGTAAATTACTACTTTATACACTTAAAGCCATTCCCAATATTCAGTCTATCTTACTTGAGATAAAAATCGTAACTATCGTTGACTTTTCTGTCCCAATAAACTTATCGACGGTAACTCACTTTATCCGTACACGCTGTCTGTCAATGGGAGGACGTATAGCTTACCAGCGATAGAAGTTTGTATGGAAATTGCAATTCACGCGTCCCAATATAAGGCGATAAGAATGACTTATCGAGTATATTGGGACATCTTCAGATTATTGACAGCTAATTACTGACAGTAGAAGGTAGTAATTTATCTCTATCTGTAGATAGTATATTGGGAACGGCCGTAAAAGAGTTGTAAAATCAGGGTTAATAACTTTATAGCAGTACCACATTACGAGGCTAAACAGACAATTTCTCAACCGCAATGTATCGTAAAGTACTTGATATTGTTCGCTGGTAAATACTGCTTACATACATCCAACTAAACTACGTAGTACGATAGAGCAAGAGCCCGTGAACCCCAGACCTACGTTATTTTATAAAAGCTGAAAGTTTGTCAGCGCATGCTCCCAACACAGGTAAGAACCATGGACCATTATGGAGTTTGGGTTACAGTTGGTTTGGCAGGTAAACGGTACTAAAGGTGTGTAAAATACCGATCTAAATACATCAAACAATAAAGTGCGATTTTTCGGTATTACCTTCAGAATATTATTAAAAATCACGTTATTAATTGCCAGACACTTAACATCGTGTCAACCCCTTGCCAGAAACCCTTAATATTCATGAAATTATAAATAATACCCGATACCCAGCGACGTCGTTCGCGTACGTATTTTAACACCTTGGGTTACATTACTAGACTTTTAGTAGGGATCCCAAATGAAAATGTAATATAGCCTATAACACCCGGGGATAATGTAGCTTTCCAACAGTTAAAGAATTATTCAAATCGATTCAGTAGTTGCGGAGCCTATTCAATGCAAACAAACAAACAATCAAATCTTTCCTCTTTATAATATTAGTATAGATAAAAAACTTGAGAGGTGTGAACCCGGATGGAACGAATTTCCTTTCGATTAATTAGTGAAGGAATTGTAATATATTTTTTTTTAGTTATAATCATATTTTTTTATAATTAACAAATATAATGTGATATAAACTTAATCAGTAGGCTCTTTTTTAGTAATAATTGGCTTGTGGTAACTGAAGTAGGAAACATATGCCTGGGATTCTATTTAAACAAACAAACAAACAAACATTGAAAAAACTGCATCGATGGTAGTATTATATTTTGTTGTTGATTCAGCTGGATTATTGTTCAGTGCGAAATAGAAAGACGAAACGAAAATAACTGGCTTGCTTTCTATGAGAGAGAGAGAGAGAGAGAGAGAGACAGACAGAGAAACAAGCGCACGCCGCACGGCTCACAAATATAGCAAAAAGTCGTTACAACTTTTGGTCTTAATTTTTTCCGTCTAGCCCCCTTTGGCAACGCGCGATAAGGAACTTCATTCAAATTATATTATTCACGGGCTCTTAGACCACAGGTAGTCAATGCTCGAGTGATTCTCCTGATTTTCCCGACAGGATAGCCAATCCCCACGTGATGCGGGTGCCTACGTGATCGACAACGGGTCGCTGCACCCATTGCAAATATCAAATCCAACACGAACAACTGAACAATCAACTGACAGCCCATTGTCAAACAAAATTGAACTCTACACCTTTGTATTTTAAGTGTTGTTTTACAATACAGGCCATTGGTAATTGCGATATTCCGTGTTGATGATCCAGGCTTCGCATTTCTGTAATAGGTGCCTTCCCGCAAGCCCCTCAATCGTATGTCATTCGATATATACTCTCGTATTGACTATACTCTCGTTGTAGTCATAACTTCTTTTTGCAAAAGCTAAAAACACAATTTCATTATATTGACTGGGTTGTGGGAAGCATAAATTAATTTATGTTACGTTCAGACCCTATTAATCAGTTAAGTCGAGTTAGTAAGTAATTTGTTGGGCGATGTATTTGCTTGTACAACATGTCATGTTCGAAGAAAATGTACAAAACAAATGTGTTACGAATTTTAAAAGAATTATTGCTAAATAGTGTAGTGAAGATTACTTACTACAGCATAAATAACTTTCTTAATAATAAAGTAACAATACGCACATTGGGAATGGAGCGACTGCCCTAAAGCTATTTAATTAATTGTATCGCACCAAAATTTTACAAAATCAAAACAGGGCAGTTTCTTGCAGCCGTTCTTCTCAAGTTTGAGACTTATATTTACGAAAGGGTTCTAGAGTTTGAGGTTCAATCAGTGATTTAAAACTCCATCTTTCTAATATATAAAATTTTCGTGTCATGGTGTTAAACATTGAACTCCACCGAAACGGCTTGACCGATTCTCATGAAATTTTGAGTGTATATTGGGTAGGTCTGAGAATCGGACAACATCTATTTTTCATCCCCCTAAGTGTTAAGGAAGGTCTACACGATTTTTTTTTAATTTTTTTTTTACATTTTTTTTTAATTTGGTTTATTATGAGTCAGCATTGTAAAATACATACAACTTCAAATTTTCACCCATCTACGATCAACAGTTACTTTTGTATCGCGATTTTAATATCGGCAATACAACGTTTGCTGGGTCAGCTAGTAATATATATAAATCCAGTTGTTCTGATGTTTGTTTCCAGTGAACTCCTAAACTAATGAACGGATTTAAATGAGGATTACTTCATGAATGATGTGGTTTAGTCCTCCTTGAGAGATAGGGTAGTTTTTATTTCGATTTGGGACCCATAATTATTTTTATTTCTATTTAATAATTATTATTATTACTTCTATTTCCAATATTTGTTTTGTATTGAAATATTTTCTATGAGAGAATTTATTGACGCACGGTTTGACAGTTCTGCTGTGAAACAATTTCATTATAACAACAGGGACCATATTTTACGAAATAATTCTTCATGTCATGAATTATTGTTGACAAATTCATAATAAACATTATTTTATTTATTATGTACAGAACATGGTCTGTCTGGTCAGCTAGGTCCTACTAATTTTATAATTACCGACTTTTATGAAATTTGGTACAGCGATAGCCTAGAGCTTGGGAAAGGACATAGGCTATATTTTATCCCGGAAAAATCCATGTTTCCCGCGGGATTTGTAAAAAACTGAAATTCATGTTAATGAACTATAGTTTAGTTTGCAATATCAATCTATCTCGAAATAAGTTTCATATAATATGTTGGGAACGGGAACGAAAACGGGAACCAGAACTGGAAAATAGGACAAGAGACAATACCTACCTAGAGATAATATCTACGCGGACGAAGTCGCGGGCATCAGCTAGTATTATATAATTATGTCCAATAATAAGTCTGGAAATGTGGGTGTGTGTTGCACGCTTTGGTATGCATAACAACAAAATGCAAATGCAATGGTTTGTATAAGCATGATTGCTTATTTATTCCTTTCTTTATTTAGCAACTACCAGGGCCTTTATTTGCTCTTAAATTAAACAAATCGATAGTTAAGGGTCGACAATTATTCACATTTTTCATATTTTATTCACGGACGAGTAAAAAAAGAAGGACTCCATGTCACCTTACATAGCAGTGAGGCACCAAAATAAGACGGTAAACGTGTAAAAACATAGCCCCACGCATACACTTACTGTAATACAAGCCGATCGGCCGCCATTATGTGATTTGCCATCCTCTGTGACAGACTGACAGATCAGTTTGCGTCGCAATAAAATATTTTTAAAATGCCGTCGTGGATTGTGAAAAAGTGTAAAAATAATAGATATATGATTATTTAAGGGAGAAAAAATTGTGTAACTGGTATACCCCGTAACACACACACTAGCATAAAGGTGCTTCACTTGCTAATATCACGTCGCGGAGTCCTTCTTTATTTACTAGTCCGTGATTTTATCTTTATAAAGAGTGTTTATAAGGACAATAAAGGACAAGACGAGCAGGACCTTCAGCGCTCTGCCCATTACAATGCAGTGCCGTTCAGGATTCTTGAAAGACCCAAAAATTCTGAGCGGCACTACAACTGCGCTCGTCTCCTTGAGACATAAGATGTTTAATCTCTTTTGCCCAGTAATTTCACTAGCTACGGCGCTACGGCTGCGCAGACCGAACCACAGTAATGCTTACACATTACTGCTTCATGACAGAAATAGGCGCCGTTGTGGTACCAATAATCTAACCGGCATTCTGTGCAAAGGAGCCTCCCACTGGTATAATGTTTGATGACACCAATAGTCCAGCCTGTGCTGTGTAAAATTGCGTTAATTATTATAATAAATTGGAATCAAACAGAGAAAACTATCCTTAGCAGGGCATATTTCCACACATAAACTCTTTTCTAAATACATTTAGACTGAATTCATCTTAAAATAGCGGCTTAGTCACAGAGTATGTATCAATTTGATGCAACTAGAAACTAGATCGCATCAGACAGCTATGCATTCTAAATTGCATGGGGCGCGTATCCATTGTCCATATAATATTGCAATACATATACAATGTACTAGTATGAAGTCAATAAATAATATTAATTCAAATAAGTTAATAGAGTACCCTTTTAAAACATCAATTATATTTTTATCAATGACAATGACAGTTAAATTTCTTAAAAAATAACAAATTAGTAAAAGTATTCTCAATTAGATAAGAATACAAAGTAACGGTTAAAATTAAATAAAAATTGGGTAGAGAATAGTTGACAAGAACTCGGGATCGAATGTTTTATAAAAAATATCCGCCAGATCAATTTATAATACAATAGAAATGTACTAACTTAACCTTAATCTATTCATATAAATAAAATCGGAGTGTCTGTTTGACAAATTGAAATTTATATTAATATATATACACCCAAATTACATTTTTTATAATTTTTGTCTGTCTGTTCCGGCTAATCTCTGAAATGGCTGGACCGATTTTGACGGGACTTTTATTGGCAGGTAGCTGATGTAATAAGGAGTAACTTAGGCTTAACTAACGTTTATTTTAGAAAAATTCTTTAATGTTAAAAATAAAGTAATGTTGCATTGTCCAAGAAACGGTCTCTAAAAATATTTTATATGGCAAAACAACGTTCGCCGGGTCAACTAGTATATATATAATATATAAATCCAGTGACCTGATGTTTGTTTCCAGTGAACTCCTATGCTAATAGACGGATTTTAATGGGGATTCTTCCTGGAGTGCAAGTTTAGTCCAACTTGAGAGAAAATAAGTTTCTTAAATGTATAATTATACTTAGATTAAAATAATAAATAATTTTTGAAATATATAATATAATTACAACTATTTCGATTATTATTTTTCCAAATGGCTAAAACACATGAAACGTCTCAACCTCAATATACAAGCTACATGGCAATGGTACAGCTAAACCCGTGGTACGAATAATGCGAGATAAAAGAAGAATAAAAATCGATTGTCTGTGGTTTATTTTAGAAACCTCTTATTCGATGCTGTCAAAGTTAACATCCCAGGATGTAATCCAACTTACGATAGTAAGCAGTTATAACGTTAACGAGACATTATAATACCACCAAGTATACGTTGCGATATCGATACGAGTAGGTCAAACCTCGGACCGCCAAGTATTGTAAACCAGGTACAAATTAATACGTAGATAAAGTATGCTATACTTTTATATATTGGAACAATATTTTAAAGCCGAATATGATGACGAAAAATATGAAAATTGCAAAAAACTTACTTTCAATTTGGCCACTATGTTTGGATCGACATACGTATGTGAAACATTTTTATCAATATCAAATATCGTTCGAGATTCGTACGTTCCGACTGAAAGACACTTTGAATTTGCAGTTCTTCTGGAGAACCAAACTATAAAAAACTGGCTCAAGACTATCCGCGGTACAATTTGTTACATTAATTTTAGGCCTTGTGTTTTCTGAATTTTATTTAAATCTTCTCAATCGTTCACTCTTGTCAGAGTGGTAGTGGTTGCCAAGATGACGCAACATTAGTCGCCGTTGGTCTCCACAGTTATGACTCCTCCACTTTTGACGGTTTGCAGCATTGCGGGAGCACTCCACAATAGGTATCTGGGTCACTGTTTTGATAAGGTCCGTCCATCGTGTGGGTGAGCGTCCTCTCGCTCTTTTCCCCTCCACCTTCCCCTGCACTATCAACCGCTCAATCGATCCTTCATTTCTGGAGATGTGACCAAAGAACTTCAGAATTCGTAGTTGCACAGTCAACGATAGCCTTTCTTTTATCTTCAGTTCTTTTAAGATGGAATTGTTGGTTCGGAAAGCCGTCCAAGGGATCTTCAGGAGTCGTCTCCAACACCACATCTCTAAGGCATCAATTTTGCGGCGGTCTTGAAGTCTAGGGGACCAGGTTTCAGCCCCGTAGAGGAAGATTGGAAACACAAAACACCTCATAAGTCGAACCTTGGTGGTTTTGGTGATTCTTCTGTCCTTCCAGATCTTATTGAGCTTCTCTACCGCAGATCTGGTTACAGCACATCGCCTTTGGATTTCCAGCTCGCAACCTCCGGTATTGGAGATAGTAGAACCAAGATAGGTGTAGGTTGGCACCACCTCACAGTTGGCAATGTGTTGAAAATCTACCCTGTTGTTATTTACGCGGAGTTGTAAAAAATGCAGAGGTACTCCCATTTGTGATAGTACGTGCCAAAGTTTTGTCCATTTAACAGTATCAAATGCTTTCCGAAAATCAACAAAGCAGATGTATAGAGGGAGAGGGAGGGGGAGGGAGCAGAAGTATCACCGCTCTTCGAGAACACTTCTCTTAAAGCCGCGCCTAGTATCGGAATACTGGGTCTCGAAATCTCGAGCGATTGCCAATTCCGTGGCCATCTGGAGGACAAAGCCAAATTGGCTTCGATGAAGCTGGGCGTCATTAATAGAGCACGGCAATACTTCAAGCCCGCCCACATTCTAGCGCTCTACAAAGCGCAGGTCCGGCCACACATGGAGTATTGCTGTCATCTCTGGTCTGGCGCACCCCGCCAGCACCCCAGTATCTGCTCGATCCATTTGACCGCGTGCAACGTAGAGCAGCTCAAATTGTCGGGGACTCAGTGCTGTGTGAACGGCTGGATCTCTTGGCGTTGCGTAGAGACGTCGCATCATTGTGCGTCTATTACCGCATTTATCACGGGGAGTGTTCCGAAGAGCTGTTTAACCTGATTCCTGCCGCCGAATTCCACCTTCGCACGACACGCCACAAGTTAGGATTTCATCCTCACCATCAGGATGTGTGGCTATGGAATGAGCTTCCTTGTGCGGTGTTTCCGGGACAATACGACATGGGTACCTTCAAAAAAAGCGCGTACATCTTCCTTAAAGGCCGGCAACGCTCTTGTGATTCCTCTGGTGTTGCAAGACAATGTGGGCGGCGGTGATCATTTAACACCAGGTGAACCGTACGCTCGTTTGTCCTCCTATTCCATAAAAAAAAAAGATGGGTGTTGAACTCCCTAGCTTTCTCTATGATTTGACGGATCACAAGTATTTGCTCTCGTGTTCCTCTATCTTTAACGAAACCAGCTTGTTCGGGTGCGATTTGATGTGACAAATAGACCTGAAGTCTTGTATTCAAGATGTGGAGTAGTACCTTGCTGGCATGGGATATAAGAGAAATCAGTCTATAGTTATTGCATTTTTTCGTAGAGCCTTTCTTATGCAGCGGAATGAATAAGGAATGTGACCATTCAATTGGCCAACACCCTGTTTCCCAAATTTTGCAGCAGATGGTGTGTAAGACCTCAACCCTCGTTTCTCCCATGGCCTTAAAAACTTCTATAGGCAAGTCATCAACTCCCACGGCCTTATTGCTCTTAAGACGCAGGACTGCAGCACGTACTTCATCTTTCAATATTGAAGGTTCTTGTTCATCAACACAAAATACTGCGCCGATGTCGTTCTGCACAGTGTTGTTTATTTAAAACCACACAATAAATAATGGCAAGCATCGCAAATATGTTAGTCCCAGTGAGTCATACATCTTTGTGCAGTTTGGTGTCGAGACACTTGAGCCGTGTGGCCCAGAGGCGCGGAGAATGTTCAAAATACTATTTTCGCGCCTCAATAAGGCTACTGGAAACCCGAGCGCTGGCAGCTATCTCGGTCAACGGATCAGCCTTGCCATCCAACGCGGAAATGCTGCCAGTATTCTTGGTACGCTTCCACGTAATGATAGTTTTATTTTTATGTAGTCATAGTATTGTATATATAGTTATAAGATTTGTTTTGTTTGAATAATAAATATTATAAATATAATACAGTATATAACAAAAATTGGTCACGGATTATCTAATCGAGTTGTCAGGTCGGCTATGGCTGATATACGTTCTAATTGTTTTAATGCGTGTTATATCGATTAAAATCTAGGAAGTGCCAGTATCGCATCAATGTTTTAGAATGAAATATTTCCGATGACCCGTATATACTTATCATGTGTTTGTTTGTATAAATTGGTTGTTTTAAAAATATATATATTACTAGCTATTGCCCACGACCTCGTCCGCGTAGATATCGGTTTTTTTTTATAAAAAATAAACAGGTTTGGAATTGTAGAATATCACATGTCCTATTCCAGTTCCGGTTCCCGTTTTTGCTCCCGTTACCAACATATTATATGAATCTTATCTCGAGCAAACTAAACCTTCTATTGGAATAGTTATAGCTCATCGACGTGAGTTTCACAATACCCGCGGGAACTATTGATTTTTCAGGGATAAAATGAAGACTATGTCCTTTCCCAAGCTCTAGTCTATTGCGATACCAAATTTCATTAAAATCGTTTCAGTAGCTCCGGGGTAAAAGCGTAATAAACAAATTTACATTCACATTTATAATAATAGTAGGGATAGTTTCATATTATTACCATGTTATTTTAGTCACATAAATATTATTTGTGAATGGCACCATTGAAACAAAAAGGCGAGAGAAACACGATAATATTTCTTATGCCCTAGTCGAGAACCAGCTCGATTCGCATTACAATATGTAGCATTGCGCATTTCCATTTTACTGCAAAATATTATTTTTTATGTAAGTAAATTTAACATTAACTTCTTAAAATGCGACTGTCTCCAAATGCATATTCTACCTCTTTTACGGCCGTTCCCAATATTCAGTCTATCTCTTACTTGAGATAAAAATCGTAACTATCGTTGACTTTTCTGTCCCAATAAACTTATCGATGGTCACTCACCTCATTCACGCTGTAGTACACGCTGTCTGTCAAAGGGATGACTTATAGCTTACCAGCGATAGAAGTTTGTATGGATATTGCAATTTACGCGTCCCAATATAAGGCGATAAGAATGACTTATCGAGTATATTGGGACAGCTTCAGATTATTGACAGTAGAAGGTAGTAATTTATCTCTATAGATCTCTGTAGATAGTATATTGGGAACGGCCGTTAATGTAAATGAAAACCAGTTCCAACATTTAGTTATATTTTATCTAAATCTCCATTGTCTGTATATTGTCTTTTGTTATGATCTGTGTAGTTTAAAAATTTATGGAAATAAAAGTTTTGATACCTTGACGCCAGCTTAAGGTGATTGTTTAAGGTTGATAACTGCGATTGCTAATCATCGATAACTACTAATTCATTATAACTTTAGTAAAGGAGTAACAACTTTTTGATTTACTCTTGTAAAGCGTTGACTATTTGATGTTTGTGTACTTGTTGCATCACTTTACATATATTGTAATTAAAAGGATTTGTAAAATGATGAAAATGTACTTGTTATTAAAAAAAGTAGCAATCAATTTTTTTTTATAGAATAGGAGGACAAACGAGCGTACGGGTCACCTGGTGTTAAGTGATCACCGCCGCCCACACTCTCCTGCAACACCAGAGGAATCACAAGAGCGTTGCCGGCCTTTAAGGAAGGTGTACGCGCTTTTCTTGAAGGTACCCATGTCGTATCGTCCCGGAAACACCGCACAAGGAAGCTCATTCCACAGCTTCGTGGTACGAGGAAGAAAGCTCCTTGAAAACCGCACTGTGGAGGACCGCCACACATCCAGATGGTGGGGATGATATCGTAACTTGTGGCGTGTCGTGCGAAGGTGAAATTTTTTGATGAGTTTCTTCCTACTTTTTGTTATTAGCTCAACCCTTTACGAAGTAGCGGTAAATTCAATAAGAAAAAAAAATTTGACATTCATAAGCTTCATTTCTGTGACCTACATGAATAGAGTGATTTTCATTTGACAAAATTACGCACTCAAAAACTTTGATATTTTAATAATGCGGTTATTGTTATTGCACAACCTGCATTTAGCTTTGGTAGCTTAGCCTATTACATCGATAGTTATAATAATTCCGCTTTCGAGAAAATAATATCAAATGTGAGTAGCCAGTATGCATCAAAACGATTATTCATTATCAGTAACTTAAGTGTACTTACTCATAATGAATAGAGGTGTTATGGGTAAAACATAATATTCTAATAGAGCCTTTACCATTTTGTGTCCTTCAAATATATTTTTTAGCGTTTAAAACAGATCAAAAATTAATAATAACACATGATCATCTATTTTACGTTATATTTTGTTACATTTATCTCAATATGCCTATCTATTTTGTACAGAATTAATGTCAAAAATTAAGGACAGCTATTTAAGATAACAGATTCAGTAGTTACGGCGGTTTTTGAAATGGATTATAATCCAAGTATAATTATTAGCATAATCAGCTTTGTTTCTCTTTATATCTTACTAGATATGATAACTAATTACTGATATATTGCCATTATACGCTAGCTCCGCTCCTAATCGTGCCGTCAGAGAATGGAGACGCACCGCTCGATGGCCTACGTGCTTCGACGCACGTATTCAAGCGCCGGGTTCGGTTCCCGGCTAATAAATTAAAAAGACTCTTATCACGGACCGTTAATATTTAATTATACAGATGTATGTATGAATATACTGCTCGAAGTTATTGTAAATACTAAATTGCCTTAATATTAGCGTTAAATTGTTGTCAATGTCACGGTTTGACATGACGTTTGATAAACGCGTTACCTATTGTTTAAAATTGTGATTCTGTGAAGCTGCGAAGACATTACTTCGTAGTTGATGTTGACAAATTCGTAGGGAGAACAAAGAATGAGTTTTTTTTCACCCCTGGTGCGCATTGAAACACAAAAATAATATATTTTGCAAACAAACCGTTGCTATGTGACGCGGTAATTCAAATAGATTGATGCTATAAATAATAAATAATAAATTTCGTTTATTTCAAAGATTAGGTACATATACATTTTTAGTAGTTGAGACTTCCCAGTAAGTTGTCTTAGGACACTTGTATTGGGAATATCTCGCAACTTCCTTAGCAGATACATTTTATGTAGTAAACCATGTAGAAATAAACAGAAATGATTAAGAACCAATTTTAAAATTTACAATTAATTGTGTGTGTGATTGGGTGTGTGTGTGTGTGTGTGATTGAGTGTATTTGAATTTGGACCTTTATTTGGGTCCATCTATACAATGCGTGTGGTTGTCATGTCAGTCTGATCAGAAGATTTTCCACTTCATCATAAGCAAGACAAGTTAGCCAATAATTTAAAGGTTCTCTGCATAGATGTAATGTCATAGGATATATATTTAGGACACGATTTATTTTATTATATAAGTACCTACACTAATTGACAGCTAAACTGTCGTTCAGCAAAAGTAGTGCGAACAGTAAAAATGCCAGCGACCTTGAGCGATATGAGTTCACGGCTGCCGGCCCGCCATCTATGTAACAAAGCCAATGTTTTCAAAATTCTTGCGTGGAAAACAGTTTATATGCTTACAATCCTCGTTATTCATTACTAATCTGTATAAATATACCTACACAAAAATGTAAAGCTATAAGAATAATCTTCTGAGAGTTGTACTAAAAAATTGCGTCATGCCATGCCAAAAAACTTGTTTAACTGCAAGGAAAAGTGGTAGTTCAAAAAGGCTCTGGAGTGAAAACTATAACCAACAGCAAGCATAAGAAACCTACAAATAAGATTTAAGTATATGGGTAACCGGATTAAGTAGTGTACATAGCTCGAAATGCTATATTTTCACCAAAAAACTTGTCTAAAAACACCTTGTTTGCATGTTTTCTGCTTACTCTTCGCCTTAACTATATATACTCGTATCTATTTAACATTTGCGCCTGGATAGAATATGGTAGTTATGTTTTTTGATTTACGACAATCTAAAAAAGTAATTATTTCGAAATCGGGGAAGAAAGTGTTAAATTTACTCATGTGTCATCCAAATCTACAGTATAATATAAGAAATCATATTACGTTGAGTGAAGTATGTGATATAGGCGGATGGAGGGGGATTTTAAGATATTTTTAGCACACAATATTTCCGCTTGGAATCCTTTTGACGGTTTATGTACCCTAGCGAAACTGTCAAAAAAAAGCGATTAACTCGATTGAATGAAACGTGCAGTCATTGATAGATTGACAGATGACAGCTATCATGTTGTAAAAAACGGAGATAGCCGAATTCACTGCGTTTTAAGCAACTGTTCGCTTTCAAACTTAACCGGACTACACTTCGTCGCCCAATTGTAATTATTATTTCAAACTTATGTTAAATATAACTGCACGTTTCATGCTAAACTAAATTTAAATTTTAACTCAGGCAGTCCCGACTCTTATTAAGTAAGAGGTATTACCTATTACGTAATAAAAATACACACTCTGCCAATATCTGAGTTATTAACTATTTATAAATTCATTTTATGAGATACAGTCCACTGACTGTAATAAAACCGCCGCGCGTTGGTTACCATTCGGGTACAGAACTCTAAAAGTTAGTACTACTTTCCTTTGTTTTCATAATTTGTCATCAATAGATATACTATTACTTAATATTAAATCAGTTACATCCGACCTGCGACCGTTTCGGCCAAGTCGCACGATAGCATTGACCTCGTGACGTCATTTCAGGGGCGTGCTAATGACGTTGTCGCGACGTTACGTAACGTGCAGTAGATAGTCGGCTGATCGACCTTGTCACACGTCACTTTCTTTATCATCTTTATGTTATATACTTGTAACCCGACTTCACTCGAGCTGCTCGTTCTTACAATATGAATGTACACAAAAGTAGGAGGCACCTTTGCACAGGATGCCGGCTAGATTATGAGTATGCGCCTATTTCTGCTGTGAAACAGTAATATGTAAGCATTACTGTGTTTCGGTCTGAAGGGCGCCGTAGCTAGTGAAATTTCTGGGCAAATGAGACTTAACTTATTTCTCAAGGTGACGAGCGCAATTGTAGTGCCTCTCAGAGTTTTTGGGTTTTTCAAGAATCCTGAGGGGCACTGCATTGTAATGGGCACTGTGTATAAATTGACCGTCCTGCTCGTCTCATCCCGTATTGGCATAAAAAAATAAAAAAAAAAAACAGTAAGAATATCAGTCACGTTTGGAAATTGCAGATTCAATCTTCTAATGTCAACCTCTTAGATAATTTATACGTTTTTCAAGTCGATGAGCTATAACTAAACCAATAGTAGGTTTCAATCTTCCTCGAAATAAGATTCATATAAAATGTTGGGAACGGGAGCGAAAACGGGAACCGGAACTGGAATAGGACATGAGATAATCTTCAATTCCAAAATTGCTTATTATTTTTAAAAACCCTTTATCGACGCGGACGAAGTCGCGGGCATCTGCAAGTATTACATAAAAACACATAATTTTTTTATTTGAACTCAAATATAATTATTCACTTATATCATTTATACATCCAGATAGTGCCTCTTGCTGCTAGACAACTGACGAACACAGTTTTATTACTTTAGTGTGTGTGATAAGCTACGTCTTATGTATTTGTAAGTCACTTTGTGTTTGTGTGCAAATGTTAGTTTGCAGTGCTCTAAATAGAGGCTATGGGGTTGTAAACAAAACTGCGATGCGACGCGATGCGAATTCGCAACGCAGAAAATTACGACACGAATTGATGCGATGCGATTTCGTGCGGCAAGGCGTCTCCCAGGGTGACCATTCCTTCGACGATCGTTAACCGTACTAAACTTATTTTGAATTGAAAACTAGGTCGTGACATGGATCGTAAAAAGAAGTGTGCACTTTTATTATTGCTTAGGAGATACAGGAAAAAGAAACAAAGAATATTTTGGGTTCATCCATTTATTACGAATCCCGATGGAAACTATTTTCTTCAAAAATATAAAGCTTTGAAAACCGACGAATTAAATTTTTCGAAAAAATGGAAAATGGCGTCAACAAGTGTAACGCAACATCGCAGGAATGCGCGATGCGAATCAATTCGCAAGTTCTTGTGATGCGTAGAGGGAGCTCGCAGATTTTTGCGATGCGACGTCGCATCGCAGTTTTGTGTACAAGCCCTAACTTTTAACTTAAATTTTTTCGACGTTTTCACAGCTGTCACAGTTTATGTAGACGTATAAATGATCTAAAGTCAACCATATTTTTTTATAACAGTAGGGGATGAGACGAGCAGGAATAATTCTAAGCGGTACTACAATTTCGGTCGTCACCTTGACACATAAGATGTTAAGTCTCATTTGTCCAGTAATATCAATAGCTACGGTGCCCATCAGACCGAAACACAATAAATAATGCTTACACATTACTGCTTCACGGCAGAAAAAGGCGACGTACCCATAATGTAGCCGGCATCCTGTGCAAAGACACAGAAACCTTAATCAGAAAACTTATCGGTTCTCTTTAGCGGTACACCGTATAGAGTGATTTACTGACTTTAAATCCACGCGGCTGGAAAAAAGAAAACTCACTTTTCGTCGTGTAATACCTGAGTTCGTGGGCCCTCACAACTGCAGAGCAGTTTCCCGATTATTCCATAGGCAACCAACAAATACTGTAACTCTACCTTGCAAAATAAAATTGTATTAATGTTGTTCTTTGTTTTTATCTGCCTTTCTTTTCCCAGTAGACATACCGCCTTGCAAATAAAATTGGCATAAAGTTATACCTGAGAATAAACTAAGAATATGTAAAATGTTTACAAATAGGCATTTTGCTTATCATTGCTTTATTCGGACGTATAACGTTTCCCGCGTTTATTTGCAAGGCTGCTAGACATTTGCAAAACTTTAGAATTACCATTGTATTGACAGTGTTGTCAGCGATATAGTCATCGTTTTGCATATTCTTGGTTTATTCTAAGGTATAACTTTATGCCAAGTTTATTTGTAAGGCCAATTAAGTTTTGCCATAAACTGAAATGGGTATCATTAGACTTAAGTTTCGTTTTATGTTTGTTTATGACATACCCAATTGCCACTTTGTCTCCCACGGGTAAAATAAATATTTTTTAATCTTTGATTGCGTACACAGAAGGCCCCAACAGTACTATGTGGTAAGCGTAGCTAATATTGATGACCATGTCTCCAGCAATGACACAGCCTACCCTAATACTGCTAAAGTACTATTAAGGCATTCACATACAGGTTGAAGAGCTGAGGAGACGTTAACCGGATAACTCTAATAGCTCTATGACTATAAACTTTACCTAAGGTTATTTGCAACTTTATTAGTTAAATCATCATTATTTCACTATTTTTGGTGTAACTATCACTTCAGACTATTTCATTTTAATCAAGGAATATTCTTAATAATTTAAGGCCGATTAAGACCGACCTAAAGAATTCGATTCGCGACGAAATTTTTATGTTTTTGAATTCTTTCCAGAGCTATATTGGAATGGTTTGAGCAGATTATTTGATTATCATAACAATTTTAGACAGTGTTAGTCTTGATTTAGTGCATTATTGAGTAAAAATATAAATTTTAATGACAGTTTTTTAAAGAGAAAACAATCCATTCGTACTGTTTTACGAAAACAGACCTCAGAGTTATCTTTCAGGATGAATACAATCATTTGATTTAAATACTACATTATTTATTATGCTTTGTCCAGCGGAACATATAGTCGTAAAGTGAATTAATTTTATGTAAAATAGGTTATGTATAAAGTTTTATTTAGTCTGTTTTATTAACACAATTATTTAAAAAAATCCTCGAGCGCCACCGCCCATCAGTTCGTGCCTCCCGAAAGATCGAATACGCACTCTAAATACTTCTATGTCTAAATCAGTAACATAGATAATATTATGAATTGAATAAGCATTACTCAACAGCTTATTCTTATGCCATCTGTGTATTACAACCTAAATAACAATCATCACAATGAAACTTAGTGTAATCATAGAGTAGGGATGGATACTTATGTATTAACTGTAATCGTGTATAGAATATAACTGTCTAATGTCAAAGAGGATCATTTTCGAAGTATTCTAGATTCAATCTAATTTGTGGTCGACATTAACGATTCAAATCCCGATGAAAATATGTCAAAATTATATTTGTGTTATTACATTATAATAAGTAATAAATAAAATTAAAATGGTGAAACGTTTGCATCAAGACAATCATGTGAAAGCCGACGTCATCATTTTGGGGTGTAGCCTTCCAGGTATTGTCACAGCCCACAAACTAAAAAAGAAATTTGGTGATGCAATGGATGTAGTTGTTCTAGATCTAGTTGGACCGCATAAAGGGAGTTCTACTTCAAAATGTAATGTAGCTTTCCAAGTGGATGCTGAAGATGAAGGTACCGAGCGCCGCCGAGATGACGAATATGAAAAGGACATGGGTAATGTCACCAGACGATTCTTAGCAATGTATCTAAAAGAATTCAACATACCATTTCCTGAAGCTTTATTAAAACCGGAAAACACAGCAACAAAACTACATAAGCTGTTCGAATGCAGCGACGGAAACATTTATGAGAGTTCAAACGATTTCTATAGCTTTGAATATTTGAATTTTGTAGAACGCTTTGAATTAAATCAATATCTAACCCTCCTCGAAGAAAGTATGAAGAATCTTTTCCAAGCGCACAACTTTGACGAAGAATCTGATAGAAAATTGTTGTTGTATTACGATAAGACTACCATGGAACAGCATTTATGTAATGCTCTTCTCTTTAATAAACCAAGAGATATCATGCGCGTTACAATTAAGTTGACATGCAGTTGTCCATCTGAATCCGTTTCTGTATTATTTTATCTTCACCAGTGTTACAGAACAGGCGGAGCTAGGAATACTATTGATGGCGCGAACACAAAATTACGCGAAAAGCTTCTAGGGTATTCCAGGAAAAGGATCACGAGCAAACTTCAACAAAGTGTCGCTAATATTACGTATCCAACAAAGACCATTAATGAAATACGAACATACGCAGATGAACAAGTCCTCTTGAAGACTACACGAATGAAAGGAGAGACGAATTACATTTGCAGTCTACTTGCAATGGCATTGCGACCGGAGCAACTTGATAATATAAAAGTGGAGTCCTCATTAATATCGCAAAGTGTTGCGACGATCATAACTTCAATGAGAGCAACTCGGATACGAAAATTTATTATTCAATACGAAGAAAGTTTTTGGAGAAATTCCTATTACAGCGGAGACATTTTGAGTGTGAAAGGGCCAATAATTTGGGCTACTGAACGTCCGAGATTATCAACAACTGGAGGTGAAGAGCGCTATTCGGCGTTAGTTGGTTACTTAAAAGTTGCTCCTAACGGTACTGACAGCAGGGATGCTGTTGTTGAACAGATTGTCAGACTGTTTGGTGAAGAAGCAGCCGAGCCGGTAAATTATAAAGAATCAGACATAAGTGATATATTTATTCCTCGGTGCGGTGATTACGTTGCATTGAGAAGATTGACAAACAAACTAAGTCCACAGTATGTGGAGTGGGGTACTTTGGACATTTATGCTGACGGGGATGTTGCATCAGCTTTAGAAGCAGGACACAATGCTTATTTACATCTCTTGACATGCTTACGACCTCAAGCTCAGAATTATGAGGACTTCAGCATAGTGGAGTGGCCTACGTCATTAACCCTGAATCCATTTGGGAAGTGGTGCGCTAGTTTCAGCATTCGGCGTGGATTACACCTAGCTGCTTTAACTGTTGTGTTCTACATGGGAATAAAAATAATTCGTACATTAATACGCAAATGAATCTAAGAGCAATAAATACAAGCGAGAAACAGTTTTGAAAATACAAATAGAATTATAATTAGTTTGTGAATTATATTTTTTGGTGTTGTCCAATTATATACGAGTGTTCATAGATCTATTTTATTTCAAGAACATGACGTGATGCAATGAACGTATTTAAAACAAATTAAGTATTCTCGAAACGTCTGAATGCTCTCTTGGGCTTGATGCCCTTATGTAGTTCACTTATATGCAAGGAGTTAACTGACCTTTATTTATATCGAAGGTCACGCAGGTGGCTCCATAGAGGTCAAGTATCTTTAAACATGGTGAAATTAAGGAAGTACACATATTAAGGCTTCTCAAAACCACATATAATATTTAAAATAATTTTTACAGTAATTATTTTTATACCGACAACTGCTAATAGTTTTTTGTCAGGCGTTAAATTTCTCTTAAATTCAGTGAACCAGTTGTTTTGCCGGGTTTGTGGCCACAACCGCAGTCTAGAATGATGTATGCGGCTGTCTCTTCTGCCTCCATGCAGACCCTGCACAGGAGATTGTCAGTGAAGCCTTATAATAAACAGATCCTTGTTAAACAAGCCCTGATCTCATCAGGTCATCACATGAGTAATTTTACGTGACCTAGTTGACGTGTGAGCTCGCGAGAACGCGTTTGGTCTATGCATGGTATACCTTCTTTCACCATTTTGCATCCACTCACCTCAGTCCAGAGTGACTGGATGGTAAAAGTAAGGATCTGCGTGTACTTATCACGTTATTAATAGTGGTTAACGTATGAAATTGCCTTGTAATTGTAATAGGTACTTCGGATTGACATAGAACCTTCGTGGTTTGACATTTTTGAGTGAAACTTTTCACTTGGTACTTATGTAGTTATTCTTCTTGCCTTTTATTTTTATTTTTAATAAATTAATAATAAGCACTATACAATTTTCTTTACAAAAAATAACAAAACTATTACACCTTTAATAGTATTCGTAAACAGTAAATAAATTTTCATGTAATTTTTATCTAGATTGAATGATTGGCATGGCTCCAACTGTAAAAGTTAGGGGTATTTTAGAGATTTGTTATCGCACTGTCTAATAAAGATAGAAATGTAAAGAAAAAATGAATTTTCTTCTCATAGTCTGTAGACATATAATTATGTTTTGTAAAAATAATAGGTTTATATAAACCGTTATGAAATGGTTTCAATTGTGCGCTGTTTTGCCGATTTCTTGGAAACACGGCCTTAAGCATTAGTACTTTGAAGACAGCAGTGTTATGTGCCGCTAGTGATTCAACTTTGTTTATCAATGATAAAATAGTATTAAAAGAGGTTATATATTTAGGTTAGAGTATTAATTACTTTTAAATATCATTGTTGTTTATGTTTAGATCTACCGAGAACGCTCCGCACCCTGGTACCTAACCTTGTTTTCTAGCTGTGCGTGCAAAGCCTAACGTATTTAAGGTTGAAGCCTTCGTTTAGTTCTTTGTGCAGCTGTATTTTATTCTTTTTATCAAAAATATAGGTACTGCTTTGGAAACCTGGCACGTACCGCTCACAACATGGATTGTTTACTACATTGAGAACTCTGTGTGTGGGGATTTATTGGTTCTCCAAAGATTTTGTTCCCCAAATTTTGTTCTCCTCCTATCACTTCACAAAGAGGTGTAGAGCAGGAAGATTCAACATGACTTGTAGCTTGCAATGCAAATCCAAGCTGCAGTAGGTGTAGTTCTCATGCATCCTGTGATAGCCGTACAGGCAAGTCGTTGTAAGCGTGACAGTTGGATACTTCAAGTTCTAAGGAAAAAATATATGTAGGTAACGACCGAAGACGTAATATAGTTACTTAAATATATTACGTTTTATTTTACATTGAATGACTTATCATTCGCAGTCTGATAGCGAAACGGCAAAAGTGTGCTTAAAGAGTTTTCTTTAAGCACACTATTCTCCTTAGTCGTGTGTCAACTGTCACTGTGTTATTTTACATTGAAATAAATAAAATACAAAATACTTACTGATGATATGTCACCCCAGTGTCTTTCTTATTTCTTGTAGTGTTATTCAACCAGGCATTTTAGTTTCAATTATTAGCGTAGTTTAACAGAATATGTGGCATATCAACGTTACACATTGTTCGAAACTGGCTCGAGTACGCCCACTTGGGCGTAGTATTAGTTGCCGTACTACGACTTGCGACTACGCCTGCGGTATCTAGTTATCACGCGCCGTGGTTACAGGCAAAGAATCCTAAGCAGCTCTACGTTCTTATGGGCAGGGCGTATCACTTTGTATCTGGCGAACGTCGCGTCACGCGATAACTGAGGTGCTACCATCAACTTTTAATAAGCGATGCGATTCCGATGCAGTACAGTTTAGGTACCTAAACTGTATGGCATTTGGATCGCTTATAAAGAATGAACGAAATAAAATTGTCTGTGGTCCGCGGTGCGAGAAAGAGATGACGCTCTACAGTCTACAGTCGTTGCTTAAGTTTGTCTCTCTTACTTGAACCTTATGCGTTGCGTTTCGAAACCTAAAATGATATGATTTTAGCGGTTTTTTTGCATAGAAAATACTAAAAATACATTTTAAAATTGCGCAATTGCGTCAAATTATAAACCATTAAGCCCTTTTTTATACTTATTAAATAATAGTAATATAAATAAATATAGTTCTTTGAATTACAAATTAAATGCTTGCTTAGGTGTTTTCGTAAAAATAACGAGTTATGAACGCACCTCCATTGATGTTTGATTTGACAGGAGCACGGAGTACATTTTTTTTAATTCATTCTTGCGAACAGGCTATAGCCCGGGCCCTTACTGCCTCGTCCTTAGTGTTTTCATTTTCGATACTTATTTTCAGTATTTTGTTTTACAAAAAAGTACAATAAAGTATTCTCATCTCATCTTTCATCAATTAAATTTTCTGTATGTTTTCACTATTTTTTAAAAACTATTTACAACACGATTCACTTTCCTCTAAGGAAGTAGCAACTTTTTTCGAATCGCTCACTTTAACACATAAGCTATCCAGTTTAGGTTGAAATATTACCTCATGGTACGAATGAATGAACGAAATAAATCATTCATCATCGAAATATTCAATTGACATCATTGCGATTTAATCAATTGATTTGACGTCAACCTAAATTAGATAGCTCTAATCACGTCGTGGTACGAAATAGCAAAGCAGTTTATTTTAGGTTGTCAATTGAATCGCAATAAGAGTTCATGGTAGGCCCACTGATATGGAACATGACCCAAATTACGCCATAATAAGCTTCGACTGCTATATCTATACATTGCCGCATTTACTCTAATTGTTTAAAATATTCTTGGTCAATAAGCAGCAATGTAAAAAAAAATCAGTTCCGTAGTTAAAAGATAAACTCTAGATTCGGTGTCAGTGTATGTAAATGAGATAGCAATAGTCTGTGACGTGTGTTATGTTTTCATGTTTTCGTTTTGAACGACTTGTACAACGTAATCGACAACAACGTCTCATATTTTAATAATAACTGAACTCACACTAAATCACTCAATTACGTATTAGCAATCAGAATTTATTCAGTAAGAATTTAAATTAAAAAGTATTGCACCACGGCAGCCTATTTTAGTTGGGAGCCGATGAACTGGGTCCGAATAAAAAAATCGCTTACGCGAAAGCTATCACCGAAGCTTTTTACGTCTGTGTTAGAGGAAGTCTTCAGAGCACTAAACTGGGAAGATAAAGGGCTCCAACTTCACGGCAAAGTTCTCTCACACCTCAGGTTTGCAGATGATATTGTATTATTCTAAGAAGATCCAATAGAAATGCAATTCATGATAAACTCACTCTGCCAAGAAAGTAAGAAAGTGGGCCTCGAAATAAATCAAGACAAGACAAAAATAATGACATGATAACAGAGAACAAGGACTTATGAGTCTTAATGCAAAATTTATTGAATTTGTTGACGATTACATTTACCTAGGGCATGTAATATCCTTCAAATCTTGCAATGAGATAGAAATAGAACGTAGAACTAAAAGCACTTGGAATAAATACTGGTCGATGAAGGAAATTTTCAAATCAAATTTGCCAACGAAGCTTAAAACAAAAGCTATGGAGACCTGTTTAATGCCATGCCTCACTTACGCTTGTTAGACATGGCATAACCTATAGAAACTTAGAAAAAAAGTTTGTCAGAGAGGTATTGAGAGAAGATATATGGGGCTAAGAATAAGAGACAAAATTAAAAATGTCAGAATAAGAAATAAAACCAAAATAAAAGATGTAGCCTTATCTGTTCTACGTTTCAAATGGAAATGGGCTGGACATATACAAAGAACAAAAGACGAAAGATGATCCAAAGTAGTAAAGAATTGGTACCCTATAAATAGGAAACGAAATCGAGGCAGGCCTAATAAGAGATGGAGCGATGACATAGTAGAAATAGCAGGAAAGATGTGGACAAGAATTGCAAGAGACAGGAACAAGTGGAAATCAATGGAGGAGGCTTTTACCGCTAAAGGCGGTCCTTATGTCGAAAATAATAACTAATTATACTAACAAAATTGGTATTTTTTATTTAAAATAGTGTAACACTAACACATTCTAACAAATACAATTTATAAGTTAATATCTTAATGTATAGTTGTAAGGAAATAAACCTATAAATAAATAAAATGCACGAAAGGGATAGCAGCTATTGCAGTGTATCTCGCTTACTCTCAATACCAATCTATTTTATGTGTCTCTGTCACATTATTATTGTTATTTTAGTGATGCATATATTGTTCATCTTCAATCTACGCTCAGATATGATTCGGACAGTGACAGTTGACACACGACCAAGGAGAAAAGTGTGCTTACATTATGTGTTTAAGCACACTTTTACCGTTCCTTAGTCTGCGAATGATATTTCTTTATAATATGTTATGTGACATTGATCAATATAATGAATCATTTATTGTTAAAACAATTCGCTTGCAACAAATTTTTATCTGAAGCAGCCTTGATAAAACGATTTCCGTAATTTTTTAACCCAAAGACTGTTTGGCCAACATCTAAAATTATATTTCAACTAATTTCTATCTGTGTGCAGCGGAGCACATTAAGTTCAAAACAATTGAATTCCTCTTCCTTGATTTGTCTTTTTACAACAGCTTCCGGCTTCCGAAGGTTTCCGTTACACCTAATTGTCACCTTATTTTCTATTATATTATTTGATTAGTACAATAAAGCAAACAGATGAGCATGTCTTAATATGCCATACTTTTTACCAGTGGAAGGCTCCTTTACACAGGATGCCGGCTAGATTATGGGTACCACAACGGTGCCTATTTCAGCCGTGAAGCAGTTATGTGTAAACATTATTGTGTTTCGGTCAGAAGGGCGCCGTAGCTAGTGAAATTACTGGCAAATGAGACTTAACATCTTATGTCTCAAGGTGACGAGCGCAATTGTAGTACTGCTCAGAATTTTTGGATTTTTCAAGAATCCTGAGCGGCATTTCATTGTAATGGGCAGAGCGTATCAATTACCATCAGCTGAACGTCCTGCTCGTCTCGTCGCTTATTGTCATAAAAAATAAGACTTCATAAAACATTCATATGAGTTGATCTTGCTTATATAGTTATTTAATAAAGTACATAATTTTTATCGCATTCAAAGTAACTACGTTACGCCGTGTTTTCATGGCTATTGTTGATTTTGCTTTCTAGTTTTATATCGTAGTATATATGGCCAAATGGCGAATGTCACAAATTACTGAGTCTTATTATTTGCAAATTCTTCCAACTTATATTTTAAGCATTAATTTTAGATATATACAGTCTTTTTAGCTAACTATGGGCCTTATGAGAAAGCTCATGGTCGCTCAGAGGGCGTTGGAGAGGGCTATGCTCGGAGTTTTCCTGCGAGATCGAATCAGAAATGAGGAGATCCGTAGGAGAACCAAAGTTATCGACATAGGCCAAATGATTGCGAAACTGAAGTTGCAGTGGGCAGGGCACATAGTTCGACGGACAGATGGCTGTTGGGGCAGTAAAGTCCTCGAATGGCGACCACGTACCTGAAGACGCAGTGTTGGTAGGCCCCCCACAAGATGGACCGACTGGTCAAGATCGCCGGAATACGTTGTATGATAGCAACGCAGGACCGATCGTCGTAGAAATCTTTGGGGGAGGCTCTCCTGATTAATTTCGTCAGGACATCCTGTCCTGGGTAGTCTGCGTATCTATTTGGGCTGTTTGTAGATCTTTGTTTATAACTGATCGTCATGTTTATCTTCCTTCCCTTTCTTTTGACCTTTTGGCCACCTCATGACATGCCCGTACCACCTCAATCTAGTCTCCAAAAACTTTTCTGGTATTGGCCTGACTCTAAATGTGCTGCGGATGTGCTTATGTCTAAGCACGTTTGTTTGGCAGGAGCTCTCCTTGGTCAAAAAACGAGATCTTTCCGTTCCGGTAAACTCGGTATGTCTCAGATCGGCGCGATTTTGGCGCGCGCGCAGCGTTTAGTCAATGCGTATTATTTTACGTGCATATACATTGCTTATAATAGGGATTATTTCTAGTAATGTATCTGAAATCTATTAAAACAAGTTATAAGACCATGCAAAATAAACCATCGTATATAAGGTATCTATCTCTTGTTTAGTTCCATAATTTTTCGAATCAATAATTTTTTATTGTTAATGTGACGAAATGTAATGTAATGCTCATAAAAGGTAAAAAGGTGATCATACAAAATTTTCTTCACAAGCGATGTAGCATGCATGTATTGGCTCATTGCAAAAACCTACTGAATTTGCCGTATGCCGTGAGGCTGATACGAAACCAGGAGTAATGCTATTTTACTAAATAATAGCCATTGATACTCAATTTTCAATATATATTAGTGTCCCTTTTTCCATATAAACGTTTATGACTCTTTTCTAATTGGTTTTTAACCCTAGATCGAAACGATTTTCAAATAAGGTTAATATTATCATTATCTGTCACTCTGTTTTGATTTTTTTTTTGATATCTTTGTTTGTAATGATAAAGACCGCAAGCTGAGGCCTAGTATAAGTAGTAGTAAATTTTATTTCCAAAATTTAATTACGCCGGTTAATTTAAGTACTTGACAGCCTGATTTATGAGTTCTTTTACACACAATTATTAGTCTTTTTTTCGCCACAGACAAATGGAAAGGGCGACTCTCCTGTATAATGACGGGACGGAGGTTTTGAATGCTCATGCATACCAACGCAGCCTGTGTTTGCGTTAGTTATGCCGGACTGACCTACAACCACTTAGGTTTAGGCACTTAGCCTTCCCACTAAACGTAAACTAGTAGTATCTAGTATTTTAGAAATGACATCAAAAAGAATTCAAAAGGAATCAATTTTGAGAAAATAAATGCCTTTTATACCTTTTAAACACCACCTGAGGTTGGCTTTGGGCAAGTGCCTTCTAAGCCTTCATCGAAGGCGACCGTTTCTTGGGGAGAGAGAGGCACCTCCTATGGAGTATCCGCTGGGAGCTGCAGTTGTCCGTTGTCTCGCCCGCGATATCATGACGTTATGTGGTTTTAGAATTCTCAAACCTGAAAGCGGCCTCAGCTAATGTTGTAGGTTGTTGGAAACAGCTTGCAAGTGACAACCGTTGTAACCCGGATTATAATAATTCACCGATAGTTATATCAATGATGTATTCTCATCACTGTAGAAAATCTGTAAAAGAATTTGATGCGAATAATAATGATTTTAACTTAGATTAAGGATTAATCTCCGCTGCTATGTGAGTGTCTTTCTTATTTCTTGTGGTATTATTTTTACAAAGTTTGCTACGCAGTCTGGCATTTTAGTTTAAATTATTAGCAAACAGAACATGTGGCACGTCAACGTCACATTTCACATGTCACATTGTTCGGGACTAATGCTTATCTAAGGTTTTAACCACGTTTTTTAGATTTCATCAGGCAAGCCAAGTTAATACGATTTGGTTCCTGTTTTTTTTAAGAAAAAGGAGGACAAACGAGCGTACGGGTCACCTGGTGTTAAATGATCACCGCCGCCCATATTCTCTTGCAACACCAGAGGAATTACAGGAGAGTTGCAGGCGTTGAAGGAAGGTGTACGCGCTTTTTTTGAAGGTACCCATGTCGTATCGTCCCGTAAACACCGCACAAGGAAGTTCATTCCACAGCTTGTTTGTCGTCATATATTGAATAGTCTTGTTTAAAGTAAGTATGGGTAGGGCTACGGAAGATGACGCGCGCCTTAAGCAACATAGATCCCAAGAAACGGAACGGAAAAAAAACCGACTCCAAAAAAATGCTGTTCGAAACTCTATTTCACGTTCTTGTGAGGCACAATATAGTGATGAACGTTTGTTAGCATTGAATGACATGAAGCCTGAGACCCACTTATCGGGACATGGGTTAATATTTAATAATAAAATATTATCAACATACAACCACAAAGGGCGGCAACGCTAAAGGCCGGCAACGCCCTTGTGATTCCTCATGTGTTGCAAGAGAATGTGGGCGGCGATGATCACTTAGGTACGCTCGTTGTCCTTCTATTCCATAAAAAAAAAATCCTAAAAAAGCCGTACACATACTATAATTACATCAATCACGTTAACAAAAGTATTCATAAAACTTTAGTTTATATAAATTTTTATGGGACCCAATGAACATTTCGCATCAAACTAAAAAATAATCATGGAAATCGCATCATAAATCACGGTGTACATACATAAAAAAATATCGATCGAATTGAGAACCTCCCCATTTTTGAAGTCGGTTAAAAATGGCATTAGCTGTTTGCCTATTTTCATGTGTGTGCTGCAACATGTCGTAATTTTCCATGAAAACATTGTTATGCGAATTAGACTCAACTTATGGTAGTACACAAGTCTGTGGTAAACAGTGGCTCGGCTGCGACGCCTACTACGAAAACAATCGACAGTGCATTATGGTTTCGGAACGGAGTAAGAGGTATGTACTTTTGTGATTATTTTTCTTTTTTCTGACAACAAGTGTTTCACACTGTTAACCTGTGTGTTTCATGTCGTGTGACGTTCGGGCGGCGCCTATAGTTTGCAGCAGCTGACCTTGTAGTGTATAGACTATTGCTCATTTGTGCCAGTGCTCCAAGCATTTTTTTTTTATTTTTATTATTTCCCCTTATCATTAAAATTTTCCCAGTATAAAATTAAGATTGATAAAGCGATTTTTATACCCTTAATGGAATATTATACCAAAAAATTTTAATTAAATGTCTATTATGTGAAAAAAAAGTTTCACTTTTACCGTGGTTTCATAAAACCACACAATCCTTTTATTGTACCTTATTATACCTTTCGCTTCATTGTGTGTCTTATACCGCATTTATCACGGGGAGTGTTCCGAAGAGCTTTCTCACCTGATTCCTGCCGCCGAATTCCACCTTCGCACGACACGCCACATATTCAAATTCAAAATCAAATATTTTTATTCAAAATAGGATGTGACATCACTTATTGAAAGTCAAAAAAAACTACCACCCATTCCAAAATGAACGCCTCAGGCTTGAGAAGAATGGGCGCAACAAACTCAGTGGGCTTTTTTTTCATCAAAAATATGTTTTACAATTAAAGTAACATTAACAAAGTAACATTGTACAATTAAACTTATTATTTAACAGCCTGAGGGCTGTCGCTCCATTCCCAATCTGTGGTATCATTAAGAAAGTCATTTATGTTATAGTAACCTTTACCACACAAACGTTTTTTAACAATTCTTTTGAATAACGCAATACTTTTGTTTTGAATTTTTTCTGGGATCTTGTTGTAAAAGCATATACATCGCCCCACGAAAAGTGCGTTTTCAAGGAATCTTTCTGGCACGTACCAACTAACCAAACTGTGGACTGAGCTTCCTTGCGCAGTGTTGACAGCGATGCGACATGGGTAGGTTCTTACAAAAAAAGCGCAAGTATACTAATATACCTAAATGCCGGAAATGCATCATCCTTTATCGACATTGATAAGGACCATATTAACGTTTGCGGCGAGTCTTGTGATATACTCGATGGCAAGAATCAAGTCGCACAGTTCTTCGGAAAACTCCCCGTTAATTAAGATAAGACGGCCAATAAAGCGACTTCTCTAGGCAACACCAAAACGTTTACATAAATCCCCGAAAATTGGAGCAGCACTGCGTTGGCCATGGTAAAACGATACGAGCTGAGGCTGGGGTGCTACCAACCAGATATACCAGTGCCCTAAAGAACACTTAATAGTGGACCGTATTATATTATGGACTATATCCACTTCTTTCAAAGTTAATTTGGTATTCCTCCAGACACTTCTTCGTTACACCCATGAAAACGGTCGTGGTCATCACGAAGAGACATCTTTTGGAGCAGATGTGATTCGCCCCACGAGCATTCGCCACCTTTCGGTGCTGCGACAGCCTGGTACACTCGTTCAATGGACCGCCCACAGCAGACTTAATTTGGTTGGTCCATTTCATGGGCGACCTTCCTCGCCCTCTGGTGCCCTCCACTTTGCCCTGCACGACAAGGCGCTCAATGGACTCACTCTCGCGCCGGGAGATGTGTCCGCAGAATGCGACTCTGTACTAACACCGAAAGGTGTTGTTTTATGCCAAGTTCTTGAAGAATGGAGACGTTGGTGACTCCAGACACTAGGCAAGGGCTAAGGAGTTTCGTCCGGAAACAATTTCACGGTATTGGGTTTTCTTAAGTGATTTGGAAATGTGGAAATTTGAGTCTTCTGAGGGTTAAGCTGAACAAGGTTCATTTAACACCATCCCATGAGCTCTAAAAGAGAGGTCACTAAACATTCTTGTTATCCACCCCCGAGTTAAACATTTCTTCACGTGTGGCACAAGATCAGCATCCGTCATATACCAAAGGGAGGTTTTTGCACAAGATACCAGATTAATGGGTATTGCATATTATTACACAAATATTTATCAAACATAACGCAACCAATTGGTAAAAAAAACGACACAATTTTCAGTGGCATAAGCACACGTGGTTGCTAACATAAGCAAGCATAAGCGAAGAGGCTCTATGAGAAAGCTCATGGTCGCTCAGAGGGCAATGGAGGGGGCTATGCTCAGAGTTTCTCTGTGAGATTAAATCAAAAATGAGGAGATTCGTAGGAGAACCAAAGTCACTGACATAGCCCAAATGATTGCGAAACTAAAGTGACAGTGGGCAGGGCACATAGTTTGACGGACAAATAGCCGTTGGGGCAGTAAAATCCTCGAATGGCGACCACGTACCGGATCCGGTCAAGATCGCTGGAATACGTTGGATGAGGGTAGCGCAGGACCGATCGTCGTGGAGATCTTTGGGGTGGCCTTTGTCCAGTAGTGGACGTCTTCCGGCTGATGATCAGATTAGTGCTTATCATCACTAATTAATAAGCACTAATTGATTTTTTTTATTGTACACAGTACAAAGAGCGCGTCATCGAACTAAACAATCTCTATCTGCAAGGAAGTTGGAAGTGTGTAATTGCTTACGATGTTCTGACGGACAAGTTGACAGGCAAACATATCTAAATACGAGACATGTTTATTGTAAAATATTTAGTGACATTCACACAATAACAGCGTACAGTGTTTAGTCTGTCCGACTTCGAACAATGAGGCGCTGGTTACAGTTTCGATGAGACTAAATTTTTTCTTGAATTCGCATTTTATTATTATATTTGCCAAATATAATCATCCACTTTGTTTATGTTTTTAAACGAATTTTCTTCTAATTCATTTCATTCAAACAATTTAGTGGAATAATCACATATTTGCATTTTTATATTATTTTATTGCGCGACCATGGGTGCTTACTCTTGACGTATTTGCAAAACTATAAATGTCACCGCTCCCGTTAGAATGTTTTAAAATTATTATCGTGAAAATATTGTTAAATAACAAAAAAATAAGGGTATAATTTTTTTTTTCGAATAAACATACTGTTAGAGACAGCGGGGGATGGATGCATTAAGCGAGTCGCGACCATAAACTCAGTTTATACTTTATGGTCGCGACTCATCATCAATTTTAGAGTCGAAAGTCTTTGATTTTTGCATTGGTACAAATTTGGTTTAGGTGCACATCTGTCTTAGCACAATAACTTATATATATTATATTTAAACACGACTCATATATTGGATGTAGAACCTTATAAACTAATTTGTTATGTATATTACAGCCATTGTAAAATACTCTATTTGATTGAAAAGAGTGGCCGTTGAGTTGCTTGTATGTATTTCTCATGAACTTTTTACGAACATAATATTATGGTAAATTCAGTAATTTAAAAAGAAATATTTGTAGTGACGTTTCAAAAGCGCTTAGTACAAGCTAATCTTAATAAAGTTTAATTGACTTTGAACTAGGACATAAGAGAGGTGAGATAAAGAGACAGAGCGGCGCATGCGCAGACCGTCACTCGCAATATTTGGGGGGTAGTATGCAACTATTTAATACCTTTATAATACATACCGGTGTTTATGTTGTGTTTAGGTAAGTATCTGTACTTGATAATAATTGTATAGAACCGAGATTGGTAGCATGCAGCTGTACGTGCCCTAATCTACTATAGATAGTTTCGAGGCTGGACACTTGACCTCACGTGGACGTGCATAGACTAACTAAACTTTCGATCGATCTCGTTGTACTTACCTGCTAACAACACGGCAACATTTAAATGGAAATATGATGTAACTCTGTATCACGTATGTATGTCTAAAGTGTTAGTATTTTTTTTAAGTCTCTGAGGTGTCCCCGATTTTCCCGAATTTGATTTATTTCATTCTAGAAAATAATCTTTAAATAATAATTTTAAGATAAAAACAATAAAGAAATTCAAAACAGATTTATAATACCTGTAAAACAAACAAACAAACGTTCCAAAAAACGGAGCAAAGTTTTCCATAAGAAATAAAATGCCTATAGAAAAAATGTTTCCTACGCAAATTATCTTGCCCCAAACTAGACGGACATAGCTCTTGTACTATGGTTGCAAGACAACAAAAAAATTATATTAGAAACCTTTATATAATTTTTGAAGACCTATTCATAAATATATATGGGTTTGATAAAAAAAAAATTTGAGTTTCAGTATTAATTATGCGGTCGCCCAAATTTTTTTTTTTTCTATTTTTGTGTGACCATCTTAATGCGGTTCACAGAATACATCTACCTACTAAGTTTCAACTGCATAGTTCTTATAGTTGCGGAAAAAAGTGGCTGTGACATACGAACGGACAGGCAGGAGACATGATGAATCTATAAATGTTCCGTTTTTTGCCATTTCGCTACGGAACCCTAAAAAACCGTAGGATAGGCTTTATTGTGCGGTGTTTCGAGGACGATACGACATGGGTATCTTGGAAAAAAGGACGTGCACTTTTCTACAAAGCCGACAATGCTCCTTGATTTCCATGTTATTGCAATACCAGATAATGTGGGTGGCGGTGATCACTTAACATCAGATGACTTATACAAATAATTTGAGTTTTGTTTAGTGTTAATTCCGCCAATATTTCTCTTTAAACAATTCGACACGTGTTTCACCTCTACACGAGGCATCCTCAGGACGTGTTGTCTCGCCAAAATCTGGCACGAGTCCTCGTGTAGATCCTCCTGTAGAAACACGTGTCGAATGTTTAAAGACAAATATTGGCGGAATTAACACTAAAGAAAACTCAAATCATTTGTATAATTAGGGATTTCTGCAAAGTAACGCCTACATCAATAAATTTTATCAGATGACTTGTACACTTGTCCTCATCTTCCAAAAAAAAGCGTAATTTTTTTATGTTAAGTGTGGAATGCCTACCGTACTCGATTACTAGTCTTGTGGTATGTTTTTTCTAATTTATAAGTTATACACTTATTTTTTAACTTACTTGTGAAAGGTTAATTATAAAATGGAGGTTTAACCAACATCAAGAACTTTTTTTGCCCATACAACTAACGGGTTTTCTTGTCATCGAGTATATTAAAAAACGATTTCATTCTATAGATAATATATTATCCCACTGACTTTAGTAGATTGGCAATGCAAATCGTCGAGCGAGACCAAAATCTGATTTATTTTATTTTATTTTACAATTTTAGGGAAACTTACAGCTAAAAAACTCTCAATATTATATAATTAACATGATGAAGGCCAATTATCAGCTTCCACATTCAGGTATCACTACATCTCCACACTCCAATGCTCAAAAAACTCAAGGCAAGAAATTAAGAAACTACATTAAAATCCAAATCACTCAAAGTACCGACCACATAGGGCTCTCTTCATTCTAGCAACACTAGTGCAGAATAAATCCAAATCAACCTCCCGGCATGCCACATTGAAAGAACGACATGCTCGCAATAGGTATGAATTTTGTCTATATATAGTTCTTGCTATAGGGACGCACAATAAATTTGGCCTGCGCAGAAACAATGATGGTGCGTATAGGCCCACCTTAGATACCAGTTCTGGCAACTCAGTTGCACCATTAAATAAAGACATTAGAAACGCTATGTGATTGCTTGTGACAGTGTGAAATGTCTATGTATGCATTGTAAGTGTTGGGTAACTAGTGGTGGAAATGTATCGATACCGTTAAAAATAAAGACAGATATAATTAATATCTGCATGGTATGTTTTTTCACTCAGTGACGTGAAAGTATTATAATCACTATTGATTTAATACACTACTGATGCAAATCTTTAATAGGAGCAGTCCAAAAATGAAAAACGCCAATGCGCATTTTTTTTATGAAAATAAGAGATGAGACGAGCAGGACATTCATCTGATGGTCAGTGCCGCTCAGGATTATTGACAAACCCAAAATTCCTGAGCGGCACCACAATTGCGCTCGTCACCTTGAGACATAAGATGTTAAGTCTCATTTGCTCAGTAATTTCACTATCTACGGCGCCCTTCAGACCGAAACACAATAATGTTTACACATTACTGCTTCACGGCAGAAATAGGCGCTGTTGTGGTAACTGTAATATAGCCGGCTGTGCAAAGGAGCCTCCCACTGGTATGGTAGGCTCATTTCTATTATCTACCTACAGGGCCAGAACGCAGGACTGAAATTAATCGCGTATAGATTTGAAATTATTGAATAATCAACGATCAAGAAGAAGACAAGAATAATTAAATCACATCAAAATGCGAAATATCACCCCCATCACGTTGATGTCTGGTATTCCACTACCGCGCATTTCACTAGAAACTAACCACGCACGGCCACTTTGTATACTCATCTGCCGGCTCCTTTCTATGCGTCATGTGCTTTTAATTTCACCGACACCCAACACAACCTGTCTGTTAATTTATTATTCAATAGGATTTCTTCTATATAATTGAGTGCGAGCAAGATTTACATACTAATGCTAATACTGCTTCCTAAGTACGTCTTACATACCTAGTTAGAGTCCGAACCCGAGACGCGACATTTCCCCAACTGCATCTATATATTCTAGTTTCCTACTCAATGTTCTAGATAAATTGAACTCCTTGGCTTGGATGGTTTAACGAAAAAACATTACACCAGCGTTTTCTTATTTTTTTATATAATAAATGTACCTGGGTACTTACTTTTACTGAGCTTTCAAAAACCAGTAAAATTCTCACCTTCAAGCTCCAACGCTTAAAATATGGGTAGGTACATAGTTACTAGACCATTCTTTCCGGTTCTAATATATTTTTTCCTCACATAACTAAGTGACCTATTATTTGAAAGCGGAAAACAAGGGAAAATCTATTCACGATGGTCACTGAATTGCATCCACTCATCCAGTGGAGGTTGTATTGTTTTGTTCAAACATTAGCAAAACGTTCAGCATCTGTTGACGATCGTCAGTCGCACCGCGGCATTCAAGATCTTGACATTTGTTTGACGTACGCGTTCGCGCTCGTATTTGCTTCGCGCGGAGATGTCATCGCATAATAATATAATTAGCGAAAACTATCAAAACGATACAAAGTTACACAGTTTAAGTGCGGCGTTTGCGGATAAAACTCTTGCGCCGATTAATGGAAGGTATCGGTCGAAAAGTTTATCTAGTGATAAGTTAAATAAAGATAATAATGACCGTGCAGCAATACTTGAAGATGTTGATGTAGAGTATTTAACTGAGAAGTCAGAAACCCCAGGTTGTTTAGTAAAGAAAGTTATGGAGCAAGGCACACCAACAGTTGATGGGTTCGTATCAAAATTATTATAATGTACCTAATGGTTTTTAATTATGTATGATGGGTAGAAGGATGTTATACGATTTAAAAACATCAGCTGTGGCCTGTGATTCAACACATATTTATTTGTAAATATTAACGTTGAAGCCGCAAGATTGGATCGAGCTGTAGCTACATGTTTAGATGAACGATTAATAAGTAGGTAGTTAGTCAATAGTCAAGTCTAGTTGGTAAGTGCCTAATATTTATGTCCTATATTTTAAATGTTTGATTCAATTTTATAGCCATGCTTAGAAAACAGTCAATCTTTTAACACTAGCAAGTTAAAAGATCAGATAAAATAATAGTCTTAGGTTTGTCAATTCTAATTCCAATATAATTTTAATTTCGAGGTTTGTTTATTATTCATGATTATTAATCACTAATATAATATATTCTACTTTTAAATACTTTTGTCAGTTAATTTATTATAATCATGTACTTATTATCTTTAATGTTGACTAGTTTAAAATTAATAAACTAAATTATTAATAAATGAAACCCACCATAAATTCATTTTTAACTTTTCTTACATGCATTAGCAACATAATTAAAACCATACAAATAATGACACTGAATGATTGTATTAAGTAATACATTATGAAGTAAAAATTGTTTTTTTTTTAATATAGTAATTAATAGATTAGTTCCTTAAATAAATTCAAGTTCCGTAAATTCCCAAAAAAGGCAGAAATATATAAAAATTAAACCATAAACAATAATTACGAAGTGTGTTGCACCAGATAAGAAGTACTGGTTGAGCCCATTCATGAACCCGCAGATATCATTATGTAGTGTTATCTATACAATTATTATTTAAGAGCTCTTTATGTAATAGAAAACTGATGTAACTACTTAAAGGGCCATATTGTTTTATTTGATTTAAATTTTTGTAACATGTAATTTAAATAATATGACTAGATTTAATGTATAATGTGCCCCAGTACTTAATGATAACCTAGCATTGGGGGAAAGGTCATCTTATGATGAGACAGTAAAGTAGTACTTGAGTACCCACAATTTTATTAAAAAATTAAAAATATGCTACTCGGACTGAAATTTTTTGGTATTGTGACTAGAGCTTTGAATTGTTTGTAGGTTTTAATGCTGTTGCATGCTCACAAACACCGAAACTAAAAATTGTCAGGTTAAAATCAGTCCAAAAACCGACCAAAAATGAATAAAGTGAAATAATTATTGTTAATAAAAAAAAGGTGGTGTCACAGGTCTCACTATCTGTTTCTTTTGAATAGCATAAAGTACTATTACTATCTCTTTCTAACTATAAAAACTTATTTTAGTCAAACAACTGCTCACTCCATTTGCTTTTCTTAAACCTTCATATCAATGATACTATTTTATGAAATGGGTCATCTTTTTCTTTCTGTCGGAAAAAATAAAATATTATTATATAACAGAAGATGTACCTACATGTGATAGTATTTTAGAATCTTGATCAAATCAACCATCTTTCGGCTTATGTTAGCTCAGGTTAGTGAATTACTTATTTTTTTAGCATGAGTAGTCAAAGATGTGGGATAGTAAATTTAAAGTACATTAATATTGAGGGTCACCAGCTGATCAACCACTGACAGTACTGCTTCCGTCATGACCGACAGGCTGCCGATCTTCTGGAATATCTAAACATGTAGATGGGCAGCAGCTGTTGATAGCCATGGAGAGGGTCTGATAGTTAAGTCGACTAGCTAAAGCGCTTCTTACGAAACTTCTATCATTTGGGTTTCTCATGGGTTTTTGCAAATGTACCTCATGTTCTCTCACCGGGCACAGCATATAGTTCGTTTTCGGTACCAGTCTCTCTCGGCAATTCGTGGACCATTGCTGGAAGTGTATGTCTTATCAAATCCCCTTTTAAGAAGACTATGGAATGAAGTAATATGAACCTGATTTAACCCGGAAGACTGAAGCTTGCGTGTTGAACACCCAAAATGACATCCATATTTTGTCGTATTTCCACTCTTGGACATGACTCCTCGTGGTTTGCCTCAGCTTACCAGTTGCTAATTCTGCCGTGAAGCAGTAATGTGTAAGCATTATTGTGTTTCGGTGTGAAGGGCGCCGTAGATTGTGAAATTACTGGGCAAATGAGACTTAACATCTTGTGGCTCAAGGTGACGAGCGCAATTGTATTGCCGCTCAGAATTTTTGGGTTATTCACGGATCCTGAGCGGCACTGCATTGTAATGAACGTCCTGTTCGTCTCGTCCCTTATTGTCATAAATAAAGCTATTTATTAGAATACTGGTTGAAATCTTGAACGATTGTCGATTCCACGGTCATCTCGATGATAAAGCCACTTTGGCTTCAGGCTTGACTTACCATCAAGTAATTTTGTACTCGTATCATCACTGTTCACCCTTTTTAAAAAAAATCGGCACTTCCGATTTAATCGAGTATCTAACTACTTTTAGTATTAACAGCTGTGAAAAGGATTTGATGCAACAAAATTAAACAAATATTATCTACTGATGTGAAAACACTATTGTTTGGTAATTAAGTTTCTCTTTATCTTGCGGAAATGACTCATTTTGACAAAAAACATATGATCATCCATGAACGGAAATCCATAATTATCCAAAAGTTATGAGTTTTCGTTAGTGTTAATTCCGCCAATACTTGTCGTTAAACAATTCGTCACGTGTTTCGCCTCTTCACGAAGCATCCACAGGACATGTTGACTCGCCAAACACTGGCACGAGACTGAGTCTCTGAGTCTCGTGCGAGTTTGGATAAGAAACATATGGTAAAGTTACAAACAATAAAATAAAAAAATAATATCGAGTGTGGCCTACACTGGCCGAAATAACTGCTGAAATTCTTCGTGGCATCCTTTAGACGAGGATTTTATGAGTTCTTACGTATACGCTCCCATTCGGTCGTAATAGCAATTTTAAGTTCTCGGATGTTTTGTGGAGCTGGGTGTCTGACAGCTCTAAAAAGTCGTTTTAGAAAGTTCCATAGATGCTCAATAGGTATGGTATGGTATAGGGGCTCCTGTTTCCGCAATTAAACCACTAGCATGGGTCCATTTTGCGTGCAGTAATGGCCAGTTACTCCAACCAGCCCAGCTCCTTCCAGAAGTTCAGAACATTCCTGGGGTGTTCACAGACTTCTTGGAGCGACCTCGTATTGGTTAAGGTTTTTGCCCGTTGGTTGGCCACCCCCGCGCATTCCAGGATTACGTGAGCGACCGTTTCGTCTTCGGTCAGACAGCCTCTGCACTTAGGACTGTCCGTTACGCCGATTGTGAAAAGGTGTTTGTTTAGTGATGTGTGACCCGTTAGGGTGCCCACCATTATGCGGATGTCATGTCTGTTGAGGCTGATAAGACTACGTGTCAGTTTGGGCGATAGTGCAGGTATCGCCTCCTTCGACTGTCTACAGCTTGAGACATTCATCCATCGGGTGTTGTGTAGGTCGTTGGTGAGAGAACGTATCCATGAGCGCATTTGGCTGAAAGGCAGTGGCAGAAGTGGCAATGGACCAGTCACTATATATATTTGCCGATGCCCGCCTTGCAAGCTCATCCGCTGCATAATTTCCCAACGAACCGCTATGTCCCTTGATCCATTCCAGAGTTACCCGGTTATAAGAGGCAACTTGCTCCAGGGTTTGGTGACATTCGTGTATTAGTGCTGAGTTGTATGTGGTACACTTCAGCGCTGTTAGTACCGCCATACTGTCCGAAAGAAATCTGATGCTGTGGCCATGTACCTTCCTTCTTAATATAGCGCTGGCGGCTTCCTTGATGGCTACGCACTCACATTGGAAGATGGAGCTGTGTGTGCCCAAGAGTATGGAAATGTGTATGTTTAGTTCCTGTGAGAATATGCCGGCACCAGTTCCAGTAGCCATTTTCGAGCCGTCTGTGTAAATTCTTAATTCGTTTACACCTGACTGATCAGCATCTTTCTCATATAGCTGTATGTGATAGTTTTTATGGAAGGTATGTGTTTTAGCTATCTTATCGCATGGTGCCTCACAGAGTAGATAATCCTTTGTTACCCTATTCCAGAGATTATCTGTTAAGCAGTCTTCATTCTTCCATACACCCATGCTCAATGGGATTGAGATTGGAACTTCCTTGTGGCCAATCTAAATCAACTCAACTTATTGGCGGATCTCAACTCAACTTATTTTTTTTAATGAAAATCAGGGACGAGACGAGCAGGACGTTCAGCTGATGTTAATTGATGCGCCCTGCCCATTACAATGCAGTGTCGCTCAGGATTCTTGAGAAACCCCAAAAATTCTGAGTGGCACTACAATATTTTTAAATAACTTTGAAATTTGGAACATTTTATTGCGCTTGCCAATACTTTTTAATATGTAGATTGTCTACTGTTTTTAATTAATTGTGCATATAAAACCTTTTTGTTTAAGATTTCCACAGTTCTACAGAAAGTTTTGAGTGGCCGTCTTTTTGCAATTAGGTTTATTATTCAACTAGCTTTTACCCGCGACTTCGTCCGCGTTGAATAGTTACTTTAGGCATTTTTTTTTATCTTTTAGGATACTTTTCAAATAATAACTTACAAACTATTTCCGCTGCTGTATATGATAGCGCATATCCCTTGTCATTGTGGGCAGTGTCTTTAATAGTATTTCCCTATGAACTTTAATCTCCTATTTCATCCCCATGTAGGTTAAAGTTTAAAAAATGCTCGAACAAATGTTTATCTTATCAAGTGCGTAAATACAAAGTTTCGTGGTTTTATCTTCGATAATGACGAATTTCCATACTAACTTCCATCCCCTATTTCAACCCCTGCATTTATTTTTTTTGCAATAAAAGGTAGCTTAAGTCCTTTTTCAAGCTCTAGTCTATCTCTGTACTAAATTTTATCAAAATCCTTTCTGTAGTTTAGGAGTGAATGCGTAACATACAAACTAACATTCACATTTATCAAATTAGTAGATTTGTTCATTATTACATCCAGCCCATTACTGTGAATCAGTATTTATAAATTCGATAACGATGCGTAACATGATCGTAGTTGGCATCATGTTGGCGAATCATAACAGAGATTGTTAGCAGTTGTGTGCGGCTACTGCCTACTATAGTTGACAACCGGCGAAGAATCCACTGTGTCAATATAATATAAGGCCCGGTGTCCACCGAAGCGGAGACGAGAGGAGATGTTTTCAACGATATTCAAATACAATAATTGGAACGAAGTTCCTTACGGCAGGCTTGGAGGGGATAGGGATATTGCTGCGCGACCGAACTGAAAAAAATGTGATAGTAAAACCGTAAGAAAAAATGCGTGGACAAAAGTGCGTGGAATAAAACCGTTAAATGAGACGTGCGCAGGCGCGACAGTCGCATACATGACACACATAAAATAAAGAGACATAATATTTTGTTATTTTAGTTGATAATTTGAATTACGATGTTTTTTTATTTTAAGTAATTTATTATTTCCTAAAATACTGAATTTCCTAAATACTTTCTTGTACTTAAATAAAAACTAATCAGCAAAATTTAAGAGAAAAATCAAGAAAACCTACATAAAATTGAGCACGATTTTTTTTGCAATTTGTGTCGATTCTACATTAGCCGAAGGAACTTCGTTCCTACCTGGTGTCCCACGACACTACATTTTTTTTTATTCAAAATAGAATGTGACATCACTTATTGTAAGTCAAAAACTACCACCCATTCCAAAACGAATGCCTCAGACCTGAGAAAAATAGGCGCAACAAACTCAGCGGGCTTTTTTTTTCATCAAAAAAATATGTTTACAAAGTAATATTGTACAATTAAACTTATTATTTAATAGCCTGAGGGTGATCGCTCCATTCTCAATCTGTGGTATCATTAAGAAAGTCATCTATGTTATAGTAAACGTTACCGCACAAACGTTTTTTAAAAATTCTTTTGAATAACGTAATACTTTTGTTTTGAATATTTTCTGGGAGATCCCAGAAAATATTCTTTTACAACAAGATTGTTGTAAAAGCATATACATCGCCCCACAGAAGACTTACTAACTCGACTTAGCCGAGTAGTAGGCATTTTAAGTTTATGTCTGTTGCTGGGTGTTAACATTATGTTTATGACAGTTTCTAGCAAATTCACTTATGTGCCTATGATTAACTCAATATTCGATCAGATTTCGTTATTTCCACATCTCCACTCCGCTTAGCTTCGGTGGAAATGGATCAAGCGGAGAGGAGAGGAGATGTTTCATTTTTCTATAGAATTTCGTGCCGCGTCAAGGAGAGGAACATACATTTACGCACTGAAAACCCCGAATCGGGACCCATATGTCGGACTCGTGCTGTCAGCCCTGAAGGCTTTTATAGCGACCACAACAATCGCGGGTGCATCTGCTAGGAGACTCTAACCTTGGACCGGCTGTGTGCTTGTGGGAAGGAGAGAGGCCGGACGGCCTGCGCTTGAGCGCCCTTTTCCCCGCTGCCGTCTCCTCGGGCCTCGCACACCCGAAAGCGTTGCTAGAAACACAGCTCACATCTCCTCTCCGCTTTGGTGGAAACCGGGCTTTACCCATTAAAGGCAGGCGTTAAGTGATAACACTATTTGTTTTGACTGTTGCGTCGCCTATCGATACCTTATCAAATCTGTTTGTGGCCGGAGACAAACACAGCTCCGAAAATACGTTGCGGATTCGGTGAAACGTTACCCCAATATTAAAAGATTATTTGGTGTGCCGAGTGATGAGGGGGGACTAGCTAACGCACAAATAGACAAACTTGGGTTTATAAGATAGAGCTCACTGACCGACAGAGAGGCCAGTGTAAGGCGCCTTTGCACAGGATGCTGGCTAGATTATGGGTACCACAACGGCGTATGTGTGTATCATATTATGATCAGCCGCATGCAAGCTATCGCATTACTGAGGACAATGTTGATCGGAATAAAATAGTCTAGTCACGGCCCTAAATTCAGAGGCATTATATTGGTGGGGAACACCCTAGATCGCATCGTGCGTAGGTAAATCGTAATTATTATTATAAACCCTAACTGAGAAAATGGTACGGGCGAGCTCACGATTTAGGGCCGATTATCGTCTAGGGAGCGTTGTCAGCGCGTGTGTAGCAAAATCGGGTCCGATTTCAACAGTAAGAGGCTCCTTTGCACAGGGTGCCGGCTAGATTATGGGTACCACAACGGCGCCGTAGCTTGTGAAATTACTGAGCAAATGAGACTTATGTCTCAAGCAGACGAGCGCAATTGCCGCTCAGAACTTTTGGTTATATCAAGAATCCTGAGGGCACTGCATTGTAATGGGCAAGGTGAATAAATTACCTTCAGCTGAACGTCCTGCTCGTCTGGTCCCTTATTGTCATAAAAAAAGAGAGTTGGACAAGGATTCTCCTTGGTTAGGTTTTAAGTACCTACGGAACTCTTTAAAGGCACATAGTCATTGATGGATTCTTATTCTGATTTTAGACAATTGCTAATATTACCTGCTGCATCCACGGACGAGTAAAAAATAAGGAATCCGCGCCGTGATATTAGCAAGTCACCTTTATGCTAGTGTGTGCGGTTACGGGGGATGCTAGTTACATATTTTTTTCTCCCTTAAATAATCATATATGGCCACAAATACTTTTATTGTATCGTTTTTACACTTTTTCACAACGCACAACGGCATTTTTAAAATATTTTATTGCGACGCAAACTGATCTGTCACAGACGATGCCAAATCTCATAATGGCGGCCAATCGGTTTGTATTAGTGTAGGTGTGTGCGTGCGGCTATGTATTTACTCGTTTATCTGCTTGTTTTGGTGCTTCACTGTTATGTAATGTGACACGGAGTGCTTCTTTTTTTACTCGTCCGTAGCTGCATCACGTGGTTGAACATTATTGTCCTCGAGTGTCGTTTGTCATGCATTGTGTGGATGTTCAATGATCGCTGTTCATATTAACGTTACAACTGCCACACAATATCGAGATTTTACGGATATTTGTTTCTCTGAAGCATGTTGTAATGTTAATTGAATAGTACAATAGGGCAACTATGAAATTATTAATTTTATTCCGTTGACGGTCTCCGAAGTACTTACCTATCTATAGTTGTGTGATAGATATTGTGACAGTGACTGATAGATATTTTAGAATTAAACATATAAATAAAACACCTTTAAAGTATTAAAACGCGTGTAATTGTAACTGTATTTTTACAATAGATTTTTACTATCCCCCTGAAAATGAGATCTGGTAAGGTCTTGAAACGTCGGGTTAGCTAAAATAATAATAATAATAAGATAATGTATTTATTCCTTATTTTCATTATAAAAAAAAACACATACACAATTGAAAGGTTTGACCCCAGTGGTTCTCTCTTTCCAAAGTTGAATTATTATTTAAAAGGAGAATTAATATTCGAAGAGAATGAGTTTTTTTTTTAAAGAAATCTGAATTTTCGGAAAAATATATTGCAAATGTATTTTGCGATCAATAAAATTAGGTTAAATGAAGGTTACCAGCAACATAAGCGTGTCTATTCTAATTGATTTTATATTTTATAGTAAGCCAGCCTGTTATTATTAGTAAGGCAGTTAAATTATTCTTGTTATTTCTGATAGATAGCCCATATCAGTCACTCAATACATTGTACCTATTGTTGATTTAGTGACAGATAGATGGAGCTACGACAAATACAAAGTGAAGGTTAAATTAACTGATGGATACTTATATTGCACAATATTTGTTATAATAAATCGTGTGTCAAAACGGTGAAACTAACTGTTCAAAACTTTTCTTGAAAGCTGTCTGTTTGTTGGGAACAATTTTGTTGCCATTTATCATGGCTATCGGGAAGACAGTACGGCCTTCTCTCGGCTATAAAAGCAATGGAGAAGGCCTGGCAGTTTGTATGGATATGGAAAAGGCATTCGATATTGTATGGAAAGGCGCTTCTCTCGAAACTACCATCATTAGGACTTCCCGAGATTTTATGCAGGTGGACCACCACCAGCTTCCTCTCTGGGCATAGCATACATGTTGCTGTCGACGGATATTCTTCAAACCCGACCCCATGAACGCTGGAGTACTCCAAGGCTATATTTTATCTCCTACACTGTTGCTTCTGTATATCAATGATGACGCCTACAACATGCGTTGTTATGCATATGACTGTACTAGAAATGAAACTTGTTCATATTAATCCACAAAGGACTCAAGTTTGCGCGTGAACCACCTAAAAAATCCCAGTCGTATCCCGCTTTTCGATAACATACCCCTAAATCCTAATGCCTCGCTTAGTATTTGAATACCCACATCTTTTTACGTGGTTACGGTTATCTATACTAATATTATAAAGCTGCAGTGTTTGTTTGTTTGTTTGAACGCGCTAATCTCTGGTACTACTGGTCCGATTTGAATGATTCTTTCAGTGTTGGGTAGTCCATTTATCGAGGAAGGCTATAGGCTATGTTTTTTTTTCAAAATTAGGGATCCGTAATAAAATTGCTATTTTGTAACACAAGGTGTAAAATCGAAAACCTATTTTTGCGTGCGCTGCAAAAACTATTGACAATAGAACAAAATGATGTACAGGCTATAATATAGGCAATATTTTATTACTTATAAAACTATCGCGTGAATTATACTTTATATGGCAAAACAACGTTTGCCGGGTCAGCTAGTTGTTAAATATAAGCTAATAACGATGGTTTCGCAGCCATTATACGAAAAAGATGCGCATCAGAAAAGGCGTTGTAGCTAGTGAAATTAGTGGGCAAATGAGACTTAACAACTTATGTCTCAAGGTGACGAGCGCAGTTGAAGTGCCACTCAGAAGTTTTGTGTTTTTCAAGGGTAGTAAGCGGCACTGCATTGTAAAGGGCGTATAAATTACCATCAGCTGAACGTCTTGCTCGTCTCGTCCCTTAGTGTCATAAAAAATATATAAGCTAATAACGTTTTGGAGGTTTTCGATGGTGATTTTAATCGAGTACTCCGTCTATAAGTAAACAGTCCCAGAGCGTCCGTTATCACCCGTATTTGCATCTTATCAAATACTGTAAGTTGAGGAGCGCCGCGGCCTCGAGTCGGTAGCACTGCGCTAGTGTGTGTCCTGGAGTTCCACCGGCTTCTAGTGCCGCCAGTGCTGCCTGCTCGTGTTTCGTGATGGATACTGCATGACCGTTGTCAGCATGGCCGAAGACACCAAGCCGTTGTTGCTGTGAGTTTTTTTTTTCTGTACGTAGGCAAAGGTAGCGTAGTGAGTAAACCGTACTCTGATTGCAAGTGTTGTTTTTTTTTAATGAAAATAAGGGACGCGACGATAAGGATTTTCAGCTGGTGGTAATTGATACGCAATGCAGTGCCGCTCAGGATTCTTTGAATAACGCAAAAATACTGAGCGGCACTACAATTGCGCTCGTCACCTTGAGACATAAGATCAGCCTAGCGAAACTCTCTAAGAAAAAAGCGATTCGCGCGATTGTATGAAACGTGCAGTCATTGATATATTGACACATTACGGCTTTAATCTTGTAAAAAACGGATATAGCCGAAATCCACTACGTTTTATGCAACTGTTCGCTTTTAAACTGATCCGCATTATACTTCGTAGCCAATCGCGATACAGTAATTACTACTATTTCAAACTTATGTCAATTCACTGCACGTTTCATACCAAACTAAATATCAATTCTTACTTATACAGTCCTGCCTCTTATAATGTAGTATTTAAATACTCTTTGCATAAGATGTTAAGTCTAATAACTGTTTTCTTGTAAATCCGCGGATAGAAACTATCGGTTGAGTCGTCGATTCGGAGGCTGGGATTTGCAAATACGTCGACGGCTAACCAAAAAATCAACAGAGATTCTGAATTTTCCTATAAAAAGTAAAAACAAGTTTCACTTATAGAAGGTTACCCTTGGAATACCGCAGATTATATTATTGTTAGTATTGTGATATTTTTTGAACGATTACTTACAAGCTTTTTCCCGCGTAAGCAACCATCAGATGACGTTTCTTCAGAGCGCTATTTGTTTCCGAAGATGTGTTTGTATTAATAGTAAATAAATGTTTTATTTTTTATTCTTTTGGTTAAATTAATAACTGAGGTAAATCTACAAGTTACTCAGGTACTTTTATGTAGTATAATATTATTTTAACGAGATGAGTAACTTCACTGATGCACGTGTCCATTGCCAAGTTGCGTGTTCAAGTTAAGAGCCCACGTGGCAGCCTAAACAAATTGTATCACTACATAACTAGCTGACCCAACAGACGTTGTTCTGTACATTTTAAATAAAATACTGTTTTTTATGAATTTGTCAATAATTTTTCCCTCAGTTCCCATCCTTAGTCTTTTGTATTTACTATACGATTCAAATAAAAAAAAGTATGTGTGTGTAACCTTTACGCGCGAATGAAGTAAAATTTTATAATAATTAACTTTAGGAATAATTAACAGATACATAAATATATTAAATTATATATACATTAAATGAAGCCGTGTTACCAACAAAGCACTCACGTATTACTGAAGAGCTAGGAGCATTGTTAGATTTTTTTTCTCGGAAACGCTGACGATATTACTACATCTTTGAGCAAAGTTGGCATTTTCTCTACCTAAAATAAAATTAATGTGTTTATTAATATAATATATTAATATTATTTTATCAAGTGAGATTTTATATATTTTACAAAGAATGCTATAATGTTATGTTTTGATATTATCATTCATCAGAAAATAAACACTTACTTTACAGGTCATTATGAGGTTTTTGATTTTCTCTTTTATTATTTTTGATTTGAAAGTAAAATGATCCTGGGATTCCGCCATTTTATTTGACAGATTGTTATTTTCATTTTATATTCTATTTATAATTTAATACTACTATTATATTTATACATTATTATTTATTTATACATTTTAAAATTTTCACTCAGTAAATAAAATAATTGATAATAAGAAATTGAAGGTTAGATTATTATGTGGCTGTATGGGCTCGAACCCTTTGCCTGTCCTTATAATGGGCGAAGAAACCAAAAACAAATTAGCGAATACCGCAAATGTCAGAAAATTTCTGAAGGCTTATATATTATTTATTGCAATGGTAGTAATAAAACAAACAAACTATACACCTGGAGATTTTTAAAAAATATAACTGAATAATTTGAAATATTTTTAATGCCATTTAATTATAATGGCTTAAAAAATTCTTTCAATTGACTTTTGTACTGAGCGTTACTTCCGTCAGAAGAAAATTCTGAGTTACTCCAAAGTCGCACCTAAAGAAGTTTTACTTCAAAAAATCTTTCTTTCTCTAACTACATCTCACTCAAAAATTTAAATTATCGTAAACTATTTTCAGATATTTTGATGTGGACCCACCAGAGGAATCACAGGAGCGTTGCCGGCCTTTAAGGAAGGTGTACGCGCTTTTTTTAAAGGTACCCATGTCGTATCGTCCTGGAAACACCGCACAAGGAAGCTCGTTCCACAGCTTTGTAGTACGTGGAAGAGAAAGCACTTTGAAAACCGCACTGTGGAGGACACATAAAGATGGTGGGGATGATATCCTAACTTGTGGCGTGTCGAAGCTGGATTCAGTCTGTGTTGATCTTATTGTAATTAACCTTTCGCTATCTAGGCTCCGTTTTTATATTTATAGAGTTATTTCAGTAGACTTAGAGAGTTTTACGAGAGGCTCCTTTGCACGGGATGATGGCTAGATTATGGGTACCACAACGGCGCCTATTTCTGCCGTGAAGCGGTAATGTGGAAGCATTACTGTGTTTCGATCCGATGGGCGCCGTAGCTAGTGAAATTACTGGGCAAATGAGGCTTGACATCGAATGTCTCAAGGTGACTCAGATTTTGTGAGGATTTTCAACTGCATTATAATAGCAGGGCGTATCCATTGCCATCAGCTGAACGTCCTGCTATTCTCGACCCTTATTTGCATAAAAAAAGACTGATTGTTGGCACGCTAATCACAAAATTAATCATCCTAGCAATTAGATAAATTTCAGGAAGTTAGATTTCTTATTTGAAAAATAACACATCAAAAAAGTTGCTGGAGAAAACTGGACTCAGAAAGCAAAGACAAGAGCAACCTGGAAATTGTTGGAGGAGGCAGACCAGGGGCCTTAACTATAAAAATATTATTTAAATATATGTAGTTATTTCTTATTTTTTATATTATTATGTTAGTTAAGGAAATAAAAAGGCTTAATTATTATTATTATAAGTTAGAGTAAGCAATACTGAAAAACACGTTGGCCATTGCGTGAGTATTGTAGGTGAGCAAATGGTGTTCGCCCATTTTCATATATTTATCTATTTATCTACGAATTACGAGTGAAGGCTGCATTGTTTTTCGCAGTACCAGAACTAAGTACCGTAAAGGTTGTTGTAGTACTTGCAGCCTTTGTCGATTATACACGGAATGTATTCGAAGAAAATAACGGTCTCAAAGATTTTTTCTCCATGTAGTATTTGTTACTTTGGGCAGGATTTTTTAGTATTTAATATACTTTCATTGCAAATATAATAACTTTATTTTTCTCACCAACAACCAAAATAACAATACAGCGAAAACATAAAAAATACAGGGGATACACAAGTTTTGATCGTAGATCGGTGGTGCCTGTGGTAGATAATAAAATGCCTGTATTACTGGTCACCAGGATTCCACTTTTACACAGTGACTAAAAAAGCAATATTTTTTTTTTAGATTTTTAGTAGGATAGAGGTAAATGTTTGTGTGTGTGTGGGAAAGAGACATGTTTTCACAAACACCCTGTATGTGAAAACATGCGTGCGATAGGGTGTTCTCGGTTCATAGGTGTGCTAACCATCCAAGACCTCCATAAGTCCCTCATATAAAATATATTAAAAATTGCAATTTTTATTAACTACCAACTATAGAACTTTCATCCCCCTTTTTCATCCCCACACAGGTCTAAATTTCAAAAACGCTAGAACATTCGTTTATGTATTTCTTTTCAAGTACCTAAATACAAAGTTTCATGGTATCTTTCGGTAGTGACAAACTTCCATACAATTTTCAACTCCCTATTCCAAACCCTCCAAGATGAGAGATCTTTCGCGATGAAGGGTTCAGTCAAGTAAGAGCTTAACAAATAAACTTACATTCACAAATAAAATTTGAAAACAAAATTTTATGAACGATGCGGGGCTCGAACCCATACTTACATTCACATTTATCTATCTTTATATATATAATTCTTGTGTGCGTGTGTATGTCACTGAACTCCTCCTAGACGGCTGGACCGATTTTATTGAAACTTTCTGTGTGTCTTCAGGTGGATTCGAGAATGGTTTAGATTCACAATTGAACTACCTCCTGAACGGCTGGACCGATTTTGATGAGATTTTTGTGTGTTCCAGTGAATTTGAGATTGATGTGTGTCTTCGGGTGGATTCAAGAATGGTTTACATTCACAATTGAACTACCTCCAAAACGGCTAGACCGATTTTGATGATATTTTTGTGTGTTCCAGTGTATTTGAGATTGGTTTAGATTCTCAATTCCGTCCATATAGTGTATTTTAGTGGACTCCTCCTAACGGCTGGACCGATTTTTCATATTTAAGACGTGTGTCCGAAATTTCCGAAAGGACAACGTCTGTTGGGTCCACTAGTATATATATAAAAATGAATTGCTGTTCGTTAGTCTCGCTAAATCTCGAGAATGGCTGGACCGGTTTGGCTAATTTTGGTCTTGTATTATTTGTGGAAGTCCAGGGAAGGTTTAAAAGGTGAATAAATATGAAAGTATTCGGAATTAAATAAAAACAACAATTTTGTTCAGAAATCAAATTGGAAGAATAGTTTAATATGACTAATATAACTATAACTAATTAGAATCATTGTATCTGTCTAACTTTCTCAGGAGTTAAAAAAACAAACTTCATTTAAGCTACCTGTATGCATAGATTTACTTCAGTCGATGGTGATACTATGATGGCAATACAACGTTTGCTGGGTCAGCTAGTTTATAATATTAGTAGGGTTTTTTATGGAGTATTGCTGTCATCTCGCGTTTGGTGCACCCCAGTATTGTGTCTTCTACCGAATTACTCCTAAATGTCGGTTCAGCTCCGAACGTCACACAATGGGGTCACTAAAAATCAGTATTGTGGTCAAGTACGGACAACTATAACTTTAGTAGACTCCAGTTTTGGAGGACCAGTGCCATTTAAGATTAAGGCGAAAAGTAAGCAGAAAACACGCAAACATGGTGTTTGTAGACAAGTTTTGTGGTGAAAGTATAGCATTTCAAGCTATGAACACTACTTAATCCTGTTACACATATACTTAAGTCTTATTTGTAGGTTGCTAATGCTTGCTGTTGGTTATAGTTGACACTGCCGAGCCTTTTTGAACTAACACTTTTCTTTGCAGTTAAACAAGTTTTTTGGCATGGCGTGACGCATTTTTTGGTACTTCTCTCAGAAAAGTTATTGTTATAGCTTGTACTTTTTTGTGTAGGTCCATTTATTCAGATTAGTAGTGAATAACGAGGATTGTAAGCATATAAACTGTTTTCCACGCAAGAATTTTGAAAATATTGGCTTTGTTGAATAGATGGCGTGCCGGCAGCCGTGAACTCATATCGCTCAAGGTCGCTGGCATTTAGTGTTGCCTTAAGGCTGGGGACCGAGTCAATGGCCTTGAGGAATCGAGGGGAGTTAGGTTATCTCTTTCACAAGATCGCCATAGTTTTAATTCAGAATTAGAAGCATTTTTAATTTATTACAAAAAATAATACAACTTTCTTTACGACACTATGTCATGTTAAATAGTATTGGTGTACAATTAATAAATTTTCGTACATTTTTTTATCTAGATTGATTGATTAGCATGGCTCCAACTATAAAAGTAACTTTGGTGGTCTATATAAAAAATTGAAATGTAAAGAAAAAAAATGAATTTTCTTCTTATAGTCTATAGATATACAATTATTTTTTGTAAGCTTTATATAAACCGTCAAGAAATGGCTTCAAGTATGCGTTAATTTGGCGATTTCTTGGTATAGAGAGACCTTAAGTAACGACCGACGTTTAAATCTTTTATTCAAATTCTAATATTTATTGAAAATTTAAAATCACTTATTGAACGTCAAAAACTACCACCCATTCAAAAGAGACTGCCTCAGACATGAGAAGAATGGGCGCAAGAAAATCAGCGGGCTTTTTTTTTTTAATAAAAAATATGGATTATAATGTCGTACAATAAACATTTATAATTAAAGAGCCTGAGGGTGTTCGCTTTATTCCCAGTCCGTGGTGTCATTAAGAAAATCGTTTATATTTAAGTAACCTTTCCCACACAAACGTTTTTTAACAATTCTTTTAAATTTCGTAACACATTTGTTTTGTACATTTTCTGGGATCAATTATAAAACGCAGACTTATGTCGAAGGCTTATTACAGTATTGTAGATTACGTAAACGATAATTTTATATGGAATTGAATAGTATTATAGTTGTTTTTTTATGGATTTTTTTACTGGATTGCATTATTTTAAAAATATGTATATGTTTAAACTTTAGTGTAATTAATATGTATGTCTCTGAATTGTATGTTTGTGATTGACGTTGACGAGCAATCTTTTGATTTTGACTTGACTTTGACTTAAGCTAATATTTGTTTTCATTTACTTATTTTGTGAATGTGTGGTAAAGTTACACACAGCACTTGCCAAAATCGCGTATTCAAAATGGCCGCAATGCAAAAGATATTTTTACAAAAATATGTATTTTAAAAGTAAATTGTGTGATATTTTGTCATGACAATAGTCCGATCGCTTCGTGTGACCGGCGTTTTTTTTTTCTATGACTCCTGAAGTAACCGACATTCGTGTAATGTACAGGTCGATAAACCCGTCGATAGCGATATCGTGTTACGGGACTGTGGCCGACACAGTCGCGCTATCGGATTATCTGTTTGATGTGTGTTTTGGACCGTCTTATCTGCGGATATTAATGGTTCCGTTTATAGAACACAAAATAAATATGTTTGATCACTCGGACTATAAGGATATTTTCCTCTTCCGGTCACAGCAAAATTTGTTAAAAAATTTCAAAGTCAATTTGGAATAAAATTAGATATTTGATTAAATATTATACATAAAAGTCCTTACAAATAAATTATAAAAATGTTTAGAAATAGACATTTTGCTTAAAGAATAAAAAATATACTTTACAATGGTAAATGGTACACCATCGGAAAGCAGAGATTTCAATGAACAGAATGTACAGCAACTTTTTGAAAAAAGATTTTGACGGGTGATTTTTCGTTCGGAAATAACAAATAAGTCCTAGTAACCATAATATCATCCAAAACGGATGATATAATGTTGAACTGAATTTCATTACAACACTCGTTTGGATGATTTAATGGTTATTAGGACCGTGGCTGTTTTAATGTTGGCAATAAGCTAACTGTTTCAGAATCTTTAATAGAGGATTTAAAGAATGGATGTAGATAAAAAAGTGTGTGTTTACTTATGTATGCACGCAAGAAGTTATACTTTTTTGGCCTAACGAAGCAAAAATCATTAAATAGATTTATTCCTCGTGCTACGTTACAATTTTTTAAAAGTCTTGCAAAGATGGCTTTGAAAATTAATTATTAAATAATGAATACGGCTGTATGGGCTCGAACCCTTTGCCTTTAAAAAGGAAACGAATGACGCAAATGTCAGAAAATTTTAGGAACCAACTTCAACCTTTGTACAGTGATGCGCGCGCATCTTAAAATTTCACTCTCATCATTTTTACATAACGCGCCTAAAGAAGTATAACTTCAAAAATATTACATGATTCCTATTTATTAAGGCGACACTAAATGCCAGCGTCCTTGAGCGATATGAGCTCACGGCTGCCGGCCCGCCATCTATGTAACAAAGCCAAATTTTCAAAATTCTTACGTGGAAAACAGTTTATTTGTTTACAATCTTCGTTATTCACTACTAATCTGAATAAATGTACCTACACAAAAAAGTACAAGCTATTAGAATAACTTTTCTGAGAGAAGTACTAAAAAAATGCGTCATGCCATGCCAAAAAACTTGTTTAACTGCAAAGAAAAGTGGTAGTTCAAAACGGCTCGGGAGTGTTAACTATAACCAACAGCAAGCATTAGCAACCTACAAATAAGACTTAAGGATATGTGTAACAGGATTAAGTAATGTTCATTGCTCGAAATGCTATATTTTCACCACAAAACTTGTCTAAAAACACCATGTTTGCGTGTTTTCTGCTAACCCTTCGCCTTAAGTGTAACAAACAGTCGGACACACTTCCGCGTTTGTCATTACATACAGTAGGATTACAATAATTATATCGTCAACTACAAGGCCGTATTTACATATCAGAGATAAGATACGTAAATAATATTTAAGACGCTGGATTATCAAAAACGATATTGTTATTATTAAGAAGGGCCTTCAAAAGCATATGTAGACTTAGATTAAGGATTGGTCGCCGCTGCGCTCCAACTAGATACCACATTTTTTCATCATTTATTTATTTATTCAAGTAAGTCGTTAGATACACTATTTATCTTACACTAATCATTAATTAATTATTCTAAATTTTAACAATTAAATTTTTGCAAAAGCTGAAAAATACAAAGATATATTTAAAACATAATATTATAGCTGTGAAGACTTTATTTGAATATTATCACAAAGAAAGTAATTATAGTTTTACATTTATCACGGGGAGTGTCCGAAGAGCTGTTTAACCTGATTCCTGCCGCCGAATTCCACCTTCGCACGACACGCCACAAGTTAGGATATCATCCCCACCATCTGGATGTGTGGCGGTCCTCGACAGTGCGGTTTTCAAGGAGCTTTCTTCCACGTATTACAAAGCTGTGGGATGAGCTTCCTTGTGCGGTGTTTCCGGGACGATACGACATGGGTACCTTCAAAAAAAGCGCGTACACCTTCCTTAAAGGCCGGCAACGCTCTTGTGATTCCTCTGGTGTTGCAAGAGAATGTGGGCGGCGGTGATCACTTAACAACAGGTGACCCGTACGCTCGTTTGTCCTCCTATTTCATAAAAAAAAAATAAGTAATGCTTCTAATTAAAATATTTTATATTATTTTAATTATCACTAGCATTAAACTAGGCCGGGCCTGTATTTTAATACTAGTAACACTACCTAGCACTACCTAAGAACAATAGCTTTTTTATCACGGCAACTATTAGATGCTTGTGTGCGTGGCATCTTGACACTCAATGGCATCTATCAAATTTTGTAACATATGCTTCGTGTTATTTTACATTGAAATTAATTAATACAAAATACTTACTGATGATATGTGATGCCAGTGTTTTTCTTGTTTCTTTTAGTATTATTTTTACAAAGTTTTACTACGCAACCCGGCATTTTAGTTTCAATTATAAACAAAGTTTAACTGAACATGTGGCACATTGAGCGTAGTATTAGTTGCGGCACTTTGCGATTACGCCTGCGGTATCTAGTTGGAACGCATCGGAGACCAATCCTTTATTTAAGGCGAAGAGTAAGCAGAAAACACGCAAACATGGTGTTTTTAGACAAGTTTTGTGTTGAAAGTATAGCATTTCGAGCTGTGAACACTACTTAATCCTGTTACACATATCCTTAAGTCTTATTTGTAGGTTGCTAATGCTTGCTGTTGGTTATAGTTACCACTGCCGAGCCTCTTTGAACTTTCACTTTTCTTTGAAGTTAAACAAGTTTTTTGGCATGGCGTGACGCATTTTTTTGGTACTTCTCTCAGAAAAGTTATTCTTATAGCTTGTACTTTTTTGTGTAGGTACATTTATTCAGATTAGTAGTGAATAACGAGGATTGTAAGCATATAAACTGATTTCCACGCAAGAATTTTGAAAATATTGGCTTTGTTACATAGATGGCGGGCCGGCAGCCGTGAACTCATATCGCTCAAGGTCGCTGGCATTTAGTGACGCCTTAAGATCTATAGATATTAATCTTTAGTTTTGACCGTGTCTGAAATCACGAATTCTTCTTTCGAATGTTACAATATCTCATTAAAACCGTCTAGAAGTATTCCTTATTAAGAAGAAAGTTACTATAAGTACTTTCTTCCACGTACTACAAAGCTCTGGAATGAGCTTCCTTGTGCGGTTTTTCCGGGTTGATACGACATGGGTACCTTCAAGAAAAGCGCGTACACCTTCCTTAAGGCCGGTAACGCTCCTGTGATTCCTCTGGTGTTGCGAGAGGAGATTAAACACCAGGTGACCCGTACGCTCGTTTGTCCTCCTTTTCAATGAATAGATGATAATAGACCTGGTGATCGTTCCAGCATCAAGTAAGGCAAAGCCAGCTACGGAACGGAGAGTCCAGCGCGGGGTCGCCGCGTCATATTCTGTGTGCACGGTAACCCCTCCACCGGCTGCTGCGCCGTCATCGAGACCAGCGCCAACGGAGACGAGGAGCGGAGGAATGGCAGCATCACTGACATTGAGAGTATGTTGTCTACAATAAGGTTTAACCTGGTCTGCAGACACTATTTTTCTGATTTCGCTAGTAACCAGTTTACCAGTGGGAGGGTACTTTGCACAGGATGAAGGCTAGTTTATGGGTACCACAACCGCGCGTATTTCTGTCGTGAAGCAGTTATGTGTAAACATTACTGTGTTTCGGTCTGAAGGGGTAGCTAGTGAAATTACTGAGCAAATAAGACGACTTATGTCTCAAGGTGACGAGCGCAATTGTAGTGCCGCTCAGAATTTTTGGGGTTTTTCAAGAATCCTGAGCGGCACTGCATTGTAATGGGTAAGGCGTGTCGATTACCATCAGCTGAACGTCCTGCTCGTCTCGTCCTTAATTTTCATTAAAAAAAATTAACATTTGCACAAAAAACATATAGATTTATACTTTTTAAAGGATTAAAACACGTGAGAAAAACTGAATTTATACAATCATTACTTTGGAATTTTATTAATAATGAATTTATAAGTAAAATAATGTTGAACTTTTAAGACTAGTGTTAAATGTGAAAATAAACACAAGCGTAAACATGAAAAAAAATTGTCGAAATATGTGAGAATATCTGTGGAAATGCACAGTGCTATTTAAATAGTAATAATAATAATATTGACACACTTTTACACAAATTATCTTGCCCAAAACTAGGCATAGCCTGTACCATAGGTACAAGACAACGATATATCCATACATACACACTCATCCATACACACACATACACGCAAATTTATTTTATTTTTATTTTGTACTATTATAGGGGAAGAGACTGGACCTCACGACACAGGGAATCCTACTGTGAGGCCAGAATACTTGTAAAATTAAAGTTACTTACTTTAAACCAACATATACTTTGTAACAGTTATTTTGTAAATCTATGTAACTAATATAGTACTACTGCGATATATTTAATACAATATACTTACTTAAACATACATAAATACATATAAACATCCATGATTCGGAAACAAACATCCATATTCATCATATAAATGCTATATATTATTGCAGACGGGCTAAAAGTGGATCAGCTGGTGTAAATTATACCTGTGTCCATGGAAAACTGCATTACCAGATGTCTTGGAGATGCAGACGACCTTAAACATGACTAGTGAGAGAAATCTCTTGGCTTGAAGCTCCCCAAAGGAGTTTCACTGCTAGCAGACTTTCTGAACAATGCATTGGATCTTTCAAACAATTGGTTCCTCAAATGTCAGCAACGGGAGTTATTGCTGTGCTTGCTAATTCCTCTCTGAAGTAGGATTCCCACAAAAAGACGTAGACAGTTGTCGTCTGCAACCGGTTCTACTCAGACCACGCTTCTCTTAAAGAACTCTTTTGACACAAACCTTAACTTACAAACAGAGAAGTGGTACCTCAAAGGTTTGCAACAGGAGTATTGCTTGCTAATTCTTCTCATTAGTATAATTCGCACAAAAGTACGTACTATTCAGATCACTCTTCGCTTAAAGAAGAACTCTTTTGGACCCAAACCTTAACTTTGGGAGTATTGCTTGATAATGCTAATAATTCACGACCAATATAGCCCAGCGGTTATTGACCCTGCCCACTTAGCTAGAGGTTCCAGGTGCGAATCCCGATAGGTGCAACCATTTATTTGATGAATATGGATGTTTGCCGACTCGTGGATATTTATATGTATTTATGTGCGTTTAAGTATGTTGTAAGTTGTCTTGCAGCAACAGTACAGGCTATGACTAGTTTGGGGTAAGATAATATGTGTAAAGTTAATTAGTATAATTCGCACAAAAGGAGGTATTCAGTTGTCCTCTACTACCGTTCTACTCAGTTCTACTCCTCTCAAAGAACTAATTCTTTTGGCCAAAACTTTAATAAACGTGCGTATTTTGTTACCAGGGCATTGTCACAGATCGCGCAATGAGGAGATTGATAGAAGAGCCCGCAGGAAGCTGATCATTGCCAGCATACTCTGCGTTATTTTTATGATATGTGAAATTGTTGGTGAGTTATTTTACCCATTATTATAATTTACCTTTGTTCATCTTACAGAGCGTTTGTGAAAATGTATGGACTTACGTACTCTGAGAACCCATTATTGACGATTAAGTTAAATTAACTATTTCGTGATTTCTTTCATATAAGGGCTTCACCGGGACACCACGGTCCAACATGTCGCCGCTATCAGCAAAGTGTATACAACTCTATATAGCTCGGACGCGTCATAACTCTGGTATCTGTATGGTGTCTAGTTTGGTAGCTGACAGATCGTGGTGTCCCGGTGTAAGATAGCCCTAAGAAAATGTGGTACAGTCTATTTTGAGTCTATGGAAATGTTCCCCTTTGCCTACTAGTCTTTTCGGATCTATGGTATGGGTATTGCCCATGTTCCTCAAAGGAACTACTTCCCTGAAATGTCCTTGGTTAACTAAGGACGCTTTTGAATTCCCATTGGAATCTTCATATATGCTGGATACTTTTAATGTGGGGTTAGTTAACATACAAGCAATACATTTAGATAAAGATAAAAACCTTATAAAAGATTAAAGTTTTATATTGATCGATATTGATTTAAATTGGCATGTAAAATAGGTCATTGGGTATAACCGAATTTAAAAACTATATTCTAATTAATTTTTCCACATTTAAGTAAATAAAATATTTTATAGGAATAAAACGCTTGTAAATTATGATTGAAAAATTTGAACATCTGATATTTCGGCTTTTTTCGTCATTATCTGGAAAGACATGGGCACATCGGTTTAGATATTTTTTTAAGTAAAACTTCTTTAGGCCCAACTTGGGGGTAACTCAGAATTTTATTCTGACGGAGGTAACTCTCAGTACAAATTGAATTAAAAGAATTTTTTAAGCCGTTAATGGTTTTAAAAATATTTCAGTAATGTTTTTTTTTCTTACTACTATTGCAATAAATAATATATAAGATTTCAGAAATTTTCTGACATTCGTTAATTTGTTCTTGGTTTTTGTTTTTCGTTTCTATTATTAGGATAGGCAAAGGGTTCGAGTCCATTCAGCCATATTTGTTAATATTCAATAACAACGTCATATTTATATGTGCCAATAATAATATAACCTTCTTATTATCATGAGTGAAAATTTTAAAATGTGCGAATGGACAATGAACTGAATTATAAATAGAATATAATATAATGAAAATATTAATCAGTCAAATAAAATGGCGGAAACCCAGGATAATTTTACTCTTTCATGAATAAATAAGAATAAAAGAGAAACTCAAGAACCTGATAATGAATGACCTGAACTGTAAAAAGTGTAAGTGATTCTGATGAATAATAATGTTATATCATTCTTTGTAAAATATATAAAATCGCACTTGATAAAATAATATTAATTATGTTATAAATTAATAAAGGCATTTATTTTCCGAGAAAAAAAAATACCAAAAAAATTAACAATGCTCCTAGCTCTTCAGTAATACGTGAGTGCTTAGTTAGTAACACGTATTTATTTAATGTAATCATGCGTCTGTTAATTATTTATAAAGTTAATTATTATTAAAGGCCTGTATTCACTTTGATTAGTGCGAGTGCAAGTGATTAGTTATTGAGGATGATTAGTGCAGGTGTACAGTGCAAGTAATGTCCAATTCTTGTTTAGTGGCTCTGTTTAGTAAATTCAGTTGTTAGGTGTCGATCGACAAGTATGTACGAACATAGAGAAGCGCTTGCAATTGCAAGAAGTACTTAAAGAAGTATTTAACGCGGTGGTATCTGAAACCAAAGAAATTTTGGAAGCTTGCAATAAAAGACCCATTCATGGCGCAAGCTACTAACTGTCTAAGGAATTGGCTGCTGAAGATACGACGGAATATTACTTTGCTCTCGTGTTTAGTGGCAGGTACGCTGCGAGTGATGGGGAAGGGAGGGCGCCGGACGGGGCTACTCGCACTTCACTCGCAACAAATAGAACACGCTTCTAATCACGTTACTACGCAGTCAACTAATCACCTGCACTAATCAGTCGCTGTCCATACTTGTTCTCTCCTAATCACTTATCAAAGTGAATCCAGGCCTTAAGGCGAAGAGTAAGCAGAAAACACGCAAACATGGTGTTTTTAGATAAGTTTTGTGGTGAAAGTATAGCATTTGGAGCTATAAACAGTACTTAATCCTGTTACACATATCCTTAAGTCTTATTTGTAGGTTGCTAATGCTTGCTGTTGGTTATAGTTAACACTGCCGAGCCTTTTTGAACTACCACTTTTCTTTGAAGTTAAACAAGTTTTTGGGCATGGCGTGACGTGTTTTTTTGGTACTTCTCTCAGAAAAGTTATTCTTATAGCTTGTACTTTTTTGTGTAGGTTCATTTATTCAGATAAGTAGTGAATAACGAGGATTGTAAGCATGTAAACTGTTTTCCACGCAAGAATTTTGAGAATATTGGCTTTGTTACATAGATGGCGGGCCGGCAGCCGTAAACTCATATCGCTCAAGGTCGCTGGCATTTAGTGTCGCCTTAAGTTTTACTTCAATCGCGCGTAAAGATTACACTTTACCCACTTTTTTTTTAAATTCATCTCAAGCAGTGCCTACGGGGACTGAAATTAACCGAATTATATCATGATTATTTGTCAAGAAGCACGTCTTCCAGAGTTCAGTGGTCGTGGATAATGTTTAGCTTGATACTTCCAGGTGGGTACATATCCAACAGTCTGGCGATAGCCACAGACGCGGCGCATCTCCTTACTGACTTCGCCAGCTTCATGATCTCCTTGTTCTCGCTGTGGGTCGCCACCAGACCCGCCACCAGAAGGTAAATGCCCTCACAATCCTTTATGGAATAGAGTTTTATTAAAATCTGCCACAAATTTGGCAGAGGAATGCTTCAGGATGGATGATGGGTGCAAGTAAAATCTGCGGATCTTTCCTTGAGATGCCAGGGAGTTGTACATCCATAAACCGCAATAGTTGACTCAAATTTTGACAGAATGTGATTTTTTTTATATGACAATTAGGGACGTGACGAGTAGGACGTTCAGCTGATGGTAATTGATACGACCTGTCCATTACAATGCAGTACCGCTCCGAATTCTCGAAAACCCCAAAAATTCTGTGCGGCACTACAATTGCGCTTGTCACCTTGAGACATAAAATGATAACTCTCATTTGCCCAGTAATTTGACTAGCTACGGCGCCCTTCAGACTGAAACACAATAATACTGCTTCACAGCAGAAACAGCGCTTTACCAGTGGGTGGTTCCTATGCACAGGATGCCGGGTAGTTTCGGTCTTAAGGGCGCCGTAGCTAATGAAATTTCTGGATAAATGAGACTTAACATCTTGTCTCAAGATGACGAGCGCAATTATAGTGCCACTTAGAATTTTTGGGCTTTTCATTAATCCTGAGCAGCACTGCACTGTAATGGCAGGGCGTATCAATTACTATCAGCTGAACGTCCTGCTCGTCTCGTCCCGTATTTTCATAAAAAAAGGCGCCGTTGTGGTACCCATAATCTAGCCGGCATCTTGTGCAAATGACTCACTGGTAAAAGCCTTCAGTCGTCTTTTACGACACCCTTAGGCCTGAGACTTTCGTATTATTTTATATTAAAACGCGTGTAATTGTAACTGTGTTATTATATGAGAGTTTTGCAGTACCCCCGAAAACGTGATCTGGAAAGGTCTCGAAACGTCGGGTATGACTAAAAGAATTAAAACACGCGTTTTAATCCTTTAAAAAGTGTTTTAATAGTTATTTATGCAACTGTTGTGTAATAAGGGGTACTAAAACACGAATGTGGGTGATAATAGTATCACATGACTGTTTTAATACCTAATTATCAACAGTTGCATACAATACTTTATCTGCACCCAGAATATGAATACTCTCAAATATTCTGAAACAGTTAGCTTACTGCTAACATTAAAACAGCCAGTCCTAGTAGTAACCTTATATCATCCATTACTGATTATATAAAAATAAACTTAGTATTAATGAAAGAATTATTTATTTTAGTAGTTTGCAACGTTTAAAATATCTGGTGAAAAAAACTTGAATCGCTCATTTTTTGTAAACAAAACAATAAAAATATCGAAGGAAAATGGCGGGGATTCGAATAGCCTACTTCTTTTACGGCGCGCGACGTTATGGTAATATGGAACGTAATGTTCTCAATTCGATCAGTATTTTTTTTATGTATGTACACCGATTACTCTGAGATTTATGATCCGATTTACGTGATTATTTCTTTAGTCCGATGCAGAATAGCTGCCATTTGGTCCCATAGAAAATTTACATAGTTTGGCCCAGTAATTTTCATTTTATGAACATTTTTGTCTACGTGGATGGTATAATTGTTTTTTGTACGGATTTTTTAGTTTTTATTCAGTTTGATTATATATTATTATTACCTGACACTAAAAAGAAAAAAATATATAAAACTTTGTTTAAAAAACCGACTTGAAAAACTGAAAAGTATCAAATAACTAAAAATTTATTTTAATACACCTTTACCTTTCATATTAATAAAATGCTATTATTTATATGTGCTACCTATTGATAGGTTTTAAGTCAGTGCCAAGCCCTAAACAAAATAAAAATTATTATTATAAACAGCTTACTTACTGTGATTATTAAGGTTGTCTGGCCACGCGTGTCTATTTTGTTCTAGACGAAGCAATCCCGCACAAAGTCACGTGTGGGTACTTACATTTGGCCTGGCACACAAATAATAGTATTTTATTAATATTAAAGGAAGTTATATATTATTAAAATCAAACAGATACCACGCACCGTGCAATAAGAATGTGGCTGTCTGTTGAAATTCTTAGAGCAAGAAGGGATCGAAAAAAAACGTGTTGTTATGAAATTCAGTACAACATTACAACACTCGTTTGGATGATGTAATGGTTATTAGAACATTGGGTGTTTTAATGTTGGCGATAAGCTGACTGTTTTAGAATCTTTTATAGAGGATTTAAAGCATGGGTGTAGATAAATATATTGATGTTGCTATAGGATGCCGTTTGGATGGTATCGTGCGGAGGTGATAGGCGCCCTGACGTCGGTGCTGTTGATCTGGGTGGTGACAGGCATCCTGGTGTACATGGCCATCCAACGGGTCATCTACCAGGACTTCGAGATCGACGCCACCGTGATGCTGATCACGTCGGCTGTTGGTGTCGCCGTCAATCTTATGTGAGTGTCTTTCAAAATCATTTTGAGTTGGTCAAATTTATTAAAGTGAAACTCTTACTAACGCATGTTGCATTGTAGCGAGCTCGAGATTCAAGCGAATAACCGCACTCGCTTCGCTCAACCGTGTGCGTTCAACTTCGTTTTCGTGGGCAATCGACAATTTGTCGCACGAGTTGCACAATATTTTTACGGTCATTCAACTACTGCTTTCAAGTCAGTTTGGCCGTGCGGATTAAGCTCTGGCTCCCGAGAGGGAGAGTAGGTTCAAACCCCTCCCCTGACCAAGGTTTTTTTCACATTATATTTAATTTTTTATAAAGAAATAAAGCATTCGTATTTTTTTTTCATTTAGATAAAAAAATGCGTCAATATTGTTAGTGAGGTAACGATAAACCATAACGCTAATCGCTCGCATAGTTTGGCTCGGATCGGCATCCACCATCTCTTTCAAGTCATTGCTATTCACCTGTGTTCGGCACCGAAGACCACCCAATTTCAGAAGAACTACATAGGTACCATGTGAAAAAAGTTTCACTCAAAAAGTTTCTTCTATGTCAATTCGAAGTACCTATTACAATAAAACGGCAATGTCATACATTAACCCCTATAATAAAGCTTAAGGTAGGTACTGAAGTAAGTAGTATTCTATAGTCTCGTATTTCACCGCAGTGGTTGATGATTCAGGAAGTATAACCCTCTATATTCATTGCAGTATGGGCCTGACGCTGCACCAACACGGTCATAGTCACGGCGGCGGCCACGGTCACTCTCACGGCGGTAATAACCCCGTCCTCAACAATAAGGTAAACCTAATAATTATCTTTACCGACTAGTTTTTTTATGAAAATAAGGGATGAGACGACCATCACGTTCAGGAGATGGTGACACACCCTGCCCATTACAATTTAAAAAAGTATACAAGAAATAACTATTTGTAATATTAAACTATAGCAAGAACTTTTCGCCTGAGACCCGTAACATTGTCGTTGAAGAGATCTAAATCAACACGATCGAAAATTATTGAGAATGATTGTATATAGCAGCCTAGCTAAACTGTATGTATGAAACGTGCAGTGATTGATAGATTGGCAGATGACGGCTATAATCTTGTAAAAAACGGAGATAGCCGAAATCCACTACGTTTTAAGCAACTGTTCTCTTTCAAACTTAGCCGGACTATACCACTATTTAAAACTTATGTCAATAAGCATGTTTCATACTAAACTATATTTAAACTTTTACCTAGACAGTCCCGCCACTTATTACGTAGTAATTACATCCTCTTTGGTGTATAAATTCAAATTCATATATTTTAATTCGAAATAGGATATAAAATCACTTATTTAAAGTCAAAAACTACCACCCATTCCAAAAGGTATGCCATTCCAACAGGTCTGACCTGAGAAGAACAGGCACGACAAACTCCGCTAAGTTTGTAGCTTCTTTTTATATATAAAAATATGGTAACAATGTAAAATTGTACCATAAAATTTATTATTTAGTAGCCTGTGGGCGGTCGCTCTATTCCCAATCACTCTTATCATTAAGAAAGTCATTAATGTTATAGTAACCTTTACCACAGAAACGTTTCTTAACAATTCTTTTGAATTTCGTAATTCATTATTGTTTTGAATACTATCTGGGTTCTTGTTGTAAAAGCATTACTAACTCGACTTAGCCGAGTAGTAGGCGTCATATGTAACAACATAACATTATCAAGAATATATTGAGAGGCAACAGTCAGGCTGTTTATTTCTTTAATTTTTCTCTCAATGATTCTTTATAGATAGATTGTGAATTAATTAATTTATTGTTCCATTTATGTTACCAGAAGGACCGGTCTGACAGTGAAGATGCCGAGAGTGCATCGTCTACGCCGGTCGAGCGTCACACGGAGAACATCAACGTGAGAGCCGCTTTCATCCACGTGGTCGGCGACTTCCTGCAGAGCTTTGGTGTCCTAGTAGCAGCCATCGTCATATACTTCAAGGTAATGCGGCAACGTGGCCCAAATGGGAATTAATTA
>CATIXQ010000041.1:4133783-4183298 GCA_949711755.1 Leptidea juvernica
ATAATATTACTAGTTGACCCGACAGACGTCGTTCTGTATATAATAAATAAAATAATGTTTTTTATGAATTTGTCAATAATATATCATAACATCAGAATTACTTCGTAAAATATGCACCCTGCTGTCGTAATGAAATTGTTTCACAGCAGAATTGTCAAACCGTGTGTCAATAAATTCTCTCATAGAAATTATGTATGGACACATCAAAGGAAAAACAAATTTTAATTCCGAGTATTTTCCTATTTATCCACCTTTTAAACCTTCCCTGGACTTCCACAAATAATTCAAGACCAAAATTAGCCAAATCGGTCCAGCCGTTCTCGAGTTTTAGCGAGACTAACGAACAGCAATTTATTTTTATATATATAGATATAATATTGTATAATAAAAAACTAGTTGAAACAAAATAATTCTTAGTAATGTCATTATATGAACATTATGAGAATAAAATATTTGAAGCCTTACGTCTTGTATGTAAATCCGTGCAAGTTTTAGACGAAAAAGCATACATATTGTTTAAATGAGCTAATAACCCACTTATTCATAATGGTCCGCTAACTTTAAACAGCCGCTTAGGAGTGTTTTTTCTCATTCTGACTTAGGTCAATAGAAGAAGACAGAGTGAGAATTAGCAGACTATTATGAATCAGGGGGTAAGTCTAGAATACCTTTTCACTATAAATATTTTTGCGTACTCTATTGCTTAATTAAATTTATTATTGATAGTATATATAATTTGATTTTATTATTAAACGATGTTTTGCCATAAAAAATAAGAACCCCTCGCCCGCTCATTGTATGAATTGACAAATGTAATGAAATGTTATTGACTGAATTATATTATACATTACTAGCTGACCCAGCAAACGTTGTATTGCCGATATTAAAAAAATGCCGGGTGAAAATTTGAAGTTGTATGTATTTTTGCATGTATTATGCTGACTCATAATCAAACAAATAAAAAAAAATGTCAAAAAATATAAAAAAAAAATTGGTGTGGACCACCCTTAACATTTAGGGGGGTGAAAAATGGATGTTGTCCGATTCTCAGACCTACCCAATGTGCACTCAAAATTTCATGAGAATCGGTCAAGCCGTTTCGGAGGAGCTCAAAGTTTAACATCGTGACACGAGAATTTTATATATTAGAAGACTAGCTGACCCGGCAAACGTTGTTTTGCCATATAAAGTATAATTCACGCGATAGTTTTATAAGTAATAAAATATTGCCTATATTATAGCCTGTACATCATTTTGTTCTATTGTCAATACTTTTTGCAGCGCACGCAAAAATAGTTTTTCGATTTTACACCTTGTGTTACAAAATAGCAATTTTATTACGGATCCCTAATAATGAAACATAGCCTATAGCCTTCCTCGAGAAATGGACTACCCAACACTGAAAGAATCATTCAAATCGGACCAGTAGTACCAGAGATTAGCGCGTTCAAACAAACAAACAAACACTGCAGCTTTATATATTAGTATAGATAAATAATCACCACATATTATATATACCTATCAGATCGGTTCAGTAGTTTGCACTATAACCGAAGGAAAAAGAAATCTCTCAATTTATTAATATATAATGACTAGTTGACCCATCAAACGTATTGCTTTACAAATTAATAAAAAAATAGATGTTGGCCGATTCTTAGACCTACCCGATATGCACACAAAATTTCATATAAATCAGTTCAGCCGTGTCGGAGCAGTATGGTAACAAACGACATCACGAACGTAAACAACACGAGAATTTTATATATTAGATAGTATGACTTTTAAGAGAAGTTGGGATTCTAGGGATAAAAATGGGAATTAAAATTGTTTAACATCAAAGAATTTAAATAATTTGTTATGTTTTTAAAAGTGATAACCCTCACTTCTTCTTCTTCTATTAATACACAAATAAAATTTGAAAAATAAAATTTTATGATCGATGCGAGACTCGAACCCACGACCTCTGGCGTTCCGCGCCAGTGCTCTCTAACCAACAGAGCTAACCGTTCGAGTAACGTATCGTTATAAAATCTTGTATGCTTTGTTCAACTCTCAGGTTGTGGCTTCATCTACAGGATCTACTTTACAGTTGATAATCTGCTCAACCCCGATATTGCATATTAGGAAATTGACTTGAGATGTCGCTCTTGTAAATCTAAACAATTTGTTATATTTTAAAGTGATAACCCTCTCTTCTAGGATTAATACACAAATAAAATTTTATGAACGATGCGGGGCTCGAACCCAAGACCTCTGTCGTTCCGTACCAGTGCTCTAACCAACTGAGCTAACCGTTCGAGTGACGTATCGTTATAAAATCTTGTATGCTTTGTTCAACTCTCAGGTTGTGGCTTCATCTAATTTTTTTTTTTTAATTTTTTTGTGTATTTGGATTATAATGATTCATCTTGGATAAAGTTTATAGTTTATTAAATTGTGGGAACATTGCAGGAGGTGGCCAACACGTTCTTGTCGCTGCCCGGCGTACTTCGCGTGCATAACTTGCGCATGTGGGCACTATCGCTCGACAAAACCGCGCTCTCCGCACACCTCGCAATTCGTGAGTATCGATTCTCTCAATTCAAATATTTTTATTCAAAATAGGATGGGACATCACTTATTGAAAGTTAAAAACTACCACCCATTCCAAAACGAATGACTCAGACCTGGGAAGAACGGGCGCAACAAACTCAGCGGGCGTTTTTTTTTTTCATAGAAAAAATATGTTTACAAAGTAATATTGTAGAATTAAACTTATTATTTTAATAGCCTGAGGGCGGTCGCTCCATTCCCAATCTGTGGTATCATTAATAAAGTCATTTATGTTATAGAATTCTATTGAATAACGTAATACTTTTTTTGAAGATTTTCTGGGATCTTGTTGTATCGCATCGCCCCACAAAAAAAAACTAACTAACTCGATTTAGCCGGGTAGTAGGTATTATAAGTTTATGTCTGTTCTTTGCCATAACAACATTATGGTTATGATAGTTTCTAACTAATTCACTTTTGTACCTATGAACATACATTACCTTATCAAGAATACATTGAGAAGCAACATTCAAGAAGTTAATTTCTTTGATAAATTTCTCATCCAACGTATTTCGGCGATCTTGACCAGATCCTCAGTCTATCTTGAGGGGGCCTGCGTCTTCCGGTACGTGGTCGCCATTCGAGGACTTCACTGCCCCACCGGCCATCTGTCTGTCGAACTATGTGCACTGTCACATCAGTTTCGCAATCATTTGGACTATGTTGATGAAGAATAGATTTCTCCCAAGACTTATGTGAAACCATTGAAATTAAAAAACACCCAAATTTCAATAGAGAAGACGGTCCAAAATTATCTATCACCTGGGATATCTAAATTAAAACTCACAACTACAGATACCAAAAAAGAAGAGGACACTGTCAGTAAATTTTGCCAAAAACCAATGACAACTATGACATATACTATCTTTGACTCATTTTGTCTACAGTTCCCCTGAAAAAGAGATCTGGAAAGGTCTTGAAACGTCGGGTTATCTAAAATAATAATAAAAATGTAACTTGTACGCAAAAATCGAATGTGTTAATCCTTTAAAAGTGTTTTATTTAAATATGTCGGTGACTTTGGTTCTCCAACGGTCGCATATATTTTTGTAAAATTTTCCTATTTTAAATGCCTATTGGTATTTGTTCATCAGGCACGGGCGTGAGCCCACAGAAGATACTCGAGCAAGCGACGCGGATGGTGCACGAGAAATACAACTTCTTCGAGATGACGCTCCAGATCGAGGAGTTCAGCGACACCATGGAGGACTGTAACCAGTGCAAGATGCCGCAAACGTAACGAAACTCAAAACTACCTTATATGATATGTCGAGTGCGAAATTTTTTTTATCGTGAATCTTTTAGTGCGGTAATAGTTGTAATCTTCGCTAATTTTGGCATGTTCTATTTGGTTTAGAACTTAATATGCGACTGGAAATTGCCCTTTTTCGCCGCAGATATAATCTGTCTTATAACATTTTTGCCTCTATTCTAGCTATATTTATTTATACTTCGTATACCGCTGTTGTTATTAGATTGTTTGTGGGCAGTTTTTTTCTGTAGCAAACACAAAAATTTCCTAGAAGCGCGATCGCTAATTACAATAGTGTAAAAGGATGTAGATTAACAGAACAGTTTATTTTTTTGAAGTGATAACCCTCACTTCTGGGATTAATTACACAAATTAAATTTGTTAAGAAAATTTATGAACGATGCGGGTCTCGAACGTTTGGCTCGGTTGAAGAGTGCTTGCATGGAACGCGAGAGATCGCGGTTTCAAGTCCCGCATCGTTCATAAATTTAATTTGTGTAACAGAACCAGTGTTATTTATATCTTTTATGTAAATAATCGTTAGAAAGAGAGCGGAAATGCCTCTGGCCATATTCTGTGCTACACACAAAGAAAAACGTAATGTTAATGAATGAAATTTGTTGCGATATTATTTTGTTGATATAAATTACTTTAGCCCGTGCCCTTAGATAAATTATACGTCTAGATAATCTCCTGCTTTTAGACAACTGATAAAAACAGGCCAGATTTATTAGTTTAGCTACGTCTTACACTCGCGATTTGTGTGACACTTTACGTTAGTGTGCGTGCATTGCTCAAAATAGATGTTAACTCTGTAAATGGTGCCAATAAACGAATCTAAAATGGCGGCCACTATTATAGGGAATTAATATAATTCCCTCTCACTCGCACATGTAATATCACCTATCTGCCATCGCTATTTCGCTGTCAGACCGACCTGTATAGCATCCATTTTAGAATAGTTTCATTATTGGAGTGCATTACAAATCGCGAGTGTAAGACGTAGCTTGTATGTGTAAGTAATAAACCTGGCCTGTTTTCATCAGTATATATTCAGTGTATAGCAGCAAGAGACTCTATCTAGGCGCATAAATTATCTAATGCCATAGCTATTATTTTATGAGCAAAAGTGAGGAGACGTAAAATTACGTTCACTTGATGGTGGTTAATTATATGTCCTGCCTATTACAATGACGATACGACATGGTTTCTTTCAAAAGAAGCACGTACACCGTCCTTAACGGCCGGCAACGCTCCTGTGATTCCTCTGGTGTTGCAAGAGAATGTCGGTGGCGGTGATCACTTAACACCAAGTGACCCGTACGCTCGTTTGTCCTCCTTTCCATAAAAAAAGACGCAATCCCGCTCAGGATTCTTGTAAAACCAATCACTTGGAGATATTAGATGTAATTTCATTAGCCCGGTAACTTCATTAGCGGCTCCATTCAAATCGATTCAATAATTCTTGCACATTACTGCTTCACGGCATAAAATGGTAGCCTGTGCAAAGATATATCCTACTGGTAAACAATGGCTCAAATATTGTATAGAGTATTAAATATTGGTATGTTTTAGTATGGATAAGCTGTACGGTCAATAAACTATGAACATCTGGGTTGATCCATATTATATTTTAATGATTATGTTATATGAATTTAGCACTATTTTGTTTAAATGCTGGAAACTGTTGTTCAAACAACAACCTCGTATTATAAATGTAATGTAGCTTAAATCATTTATACATCTAGACTGGCAGCTGTGAAAACATCCGAAAAAATTGAGGTTAACAGGCAACCTCTATTTTGAGCAATTCATGTACGATAACACAAGGTGACATACAAATCGCTAGTGTAAGACGTAGCTTGTTTGTGTTAGTAATAAACCTGGCCAGTTTTCATCGGTTGTCTAGCAGCAAAAGGCTCTATTTAGATGTTTAAATTATATGTAGCCTTTTTAGTATGAATTGAAACAGGGACCAAATATTTAGTATAATATGTTGGTTGTGATATTATTGTTACAATTTATGTACACTTATGAAATCAATTTAATAAGATCGATGTTATTTCAGAGTTTTGAAAATATTTCCGAACCAAAGTATATTGTATTAAAATTAGTAAGTAATTAAAAAAAGTTCCATTAAAGGAGGAATTGTCTTCCTTAGTTGTAAGTTGAGATGTATTATTAAAAAGTTTTAATTGTTTCTTGTGTTTCATTTTTTTTTCTAGTTAAGTTGGTTATTTACTTCGAAGATTATTGAACAATAAGTATTCTAGATGTTGTCTTTTTTACAATATCTAACTTTGTGAGTGTTGGCAGTGATGACATCCGGAATCTCTAACTATGGACGTTATGGAGAAGCTCATTGTCGCTTAGAGGGCTATGCTTGGAGTTTCCCTGTGAATCAGAAATGAAAAGATCCGTAGGCAAAAAAAAAACACCGATTTTGCCCGTTTTTGCGAAACTGAAGTGGCAGTGGGGAAGGTACATAGTTCGACAGCCAGAAGGCTGTGCCACGGTAGTAGAGTCCTCGAATGGCGACCACGTACTGGAAGAGGCAGTGTTGGTAGGCCCTCCACAAGATGGACCGACGAACTAGTCAAGATCGCCGGAATACATTGGATGAGGGCAGCGCAGGACCGATCGTCGAGGAAATCTTTGGGGGAGGCCTTTGTCCAGTAGTGGACGTCTTCCGGCTGATGATGATGAACTTTGAAGTAATGTTTGCATACAGAGGTACTAAGATAAGACATTTGGTCGCAGACTGTCGATTATTCAATATAACTTCTCTGCAACGACTAGAGTCAATGCACAATACATATTGCTAAAATCGGGTTTTTAGTTTGTCAATTATACGGCTTTTGATAAAAAAAACTCATAATCATACACATACATAAACTCACGCCTTATGTAGGCAGAGACAATAGAATGCCATTTGCTTCTATCCTTACAAACCTCACGCGCTTCCTCTACATTCATTACTCTTATCATACATGCTCGCCGGTTGCGGGTGCGTCGGACCTCACCTTTTCTCAAAACGTCCCCAATTTGGTCGACGAATGTTCTGCGAGGTCTCCCGCGACCGACTTGCCCACACACACTTGCCTTATATATTTGATGCGTCATTCTTTCTGCACTCATTCGCTCCACGTGTCCAAACCATTTCAGCATTCCTTTTTCAGTCCTTGTCACAACATCCTCTTTCAAACCACAGCGCGCTCGTATTACCGCATTCGGAATTCTATCAGTCAGTCTTACCCCACAGTGATCGCATCTCAACTGCGTTAATTCTGCTTTTATGCTTCTTCTGCCATACCCAACTCTCACTTCCATACATCAACGTGGCGACAAGCACTCCATTATGTACATTCATTCCCGCTTCTATTGGCACAGCTTTCATAATTTAAATTATTAATTATTCTATAAATATATATAGTCACACAAACTAAACTATTCTGACATCCATTTTTGAAAAGAATACTTGTTCAATCCACTACAAGGTACGAAGCCACTAAAAATCTAGTCATTAAAAGTTTTTATTTGAAGAATACATGCTACATAGTTCTTTTATTGTAACGTCAGTCGGTCATATAAACAAATGCTTAGTTTAATTGAATCAATCGGCAATCTTTAGGGATTGCCGATTGGTCTCCGCTGCGCTCTAACGAGATAACGCAGGCGCAGTCGCGAAGTGCGGCAACTAATACTTAGCCCAAGTGGGCGTACTCGAGCTAGTTTCTAACTAAGGGTATGTTCCGATATGCACTGCGAGCACTGCACAGTGCTATCACTGTAGAAAAATTCGCTCCGTTATGGACTGCCAGTATACTGCCGCAATACCCTAGGGAAATATATGACGTCATAAATCGCCGCCATAGTTTACTGTGAGCACTAGCGTTTTCGAGGTAAGGTACTCGCACCACTTTGATCACGTGATCAGTCAAAACCACTCGAGTGCCTAACGTTTTATAAACATTACCTACAGTTTAATCCCAGATATTTTTAATTTGATAGTACTCCAACAACAGTTTTTTTAACGAACTAGAAAACTTTAATACACTCATTTGAAAGCTGCGTCAAAAAATGCGGAACAGTATACGGGATTGCGTTCCGTTTTTAAATAGTAACCAGTATAACTGGCTATAAAGGAACGGCATCACAGTATACTAAATTGACGTCAAACTGTACAGTGGTCGCAGTGCATATTGGAACATGCCCTAAGTGTGACGTAGACTCGTCACATGTTCTGTTAAACTTTGCCAATAATTGAACTAAAATGCCGGTTGCATACTAAAATGTTTGTAACTATAATACTACAAGTAAGTATTTTGTATTTTATTAATTTCAATGTAAAATAACACAAAGCGTATGTTATAAAATTTGAAAGATGCCATTAAGTGTCAAGATGCCACGCACACAAGCATCTATTAGTTACCGTAATAAAAAAGCTATTGTTCTAAGGCCGTACGGTATCTAGTTGGAGCGCAGCGGAGACTAATCCTTAATCTATGTGCCTTGATATAATAATGAAGAACATTTTTTTTTTACATAATATGACGTAGTATCATGGCGGCTCATGATAACCTCAGTAAATAAATTTAGATTTAATTAAGTATTACGTCATTTAAATTTTATATTAGTAATAAAAACTTCCTATTCCGACTGCTTATCTGAAATTCTAAGTGATCTCAATTGTATTGTTTTTTAATAATCTGTTCTGTAAAGAAATAAAATTAAATAATTTTATTCTTGTAGATAATATTATAACAACTCACAGCATAAAAAAGTTATAATTAATTATTATCTATAGCAAGAAATGATGACGCTTACTTGACACGATGTTAAAGAGGTATTCAATCACAGATAATTATGAGAGAAAAGTTTCAGTCACTGACTTGTATAAATACCACTGGACGGCTGTTCCATATGTTTGACAGCAAATTTTTTGTGCGAAGCGCCACTCGCGAGCGTCCAGAGAACTAATTTTGACGTATAATACAAATGGCTACGAAGGAACATACAATAATCTGAAGTATTTCTGCATTTTGAATTAATTTCGTTCGTTTTCCGTGTTATTTATACTTAAAGAATCAGCGTACACAATTTTTTTTCTGTAAATAGTTTCCCACCATCAGATATTTGCTGAGGTTGTCATCACTAGTTTTAGTACCGCAGACTTCAAAATGGCGAATATCAAACAAGGACAAAAGCACTTTGCCAGTCCAATGGTATATAGTTAGAGGTCGGTTGTTTCAGTCAAAAGAACTATAATATTTTCAATAGTCTATGGTGGTAGCTCGTTGATGGGTGTATACATTTAGTGCGTGCAATGGTCGCGTAGTATTCAGCCGAGGCGCGCTTCAGACGAGTCTTGCGTGGTGAAGCGTAGTCCACTTCGTAGAGACCGAAGCGTTCACTAGAATAACACGAAAATATTATATTTATTTCAATACTAGCCGTTTCCGCTCGTTTCGCTGTGCGAATTTTAAAAGGAAATAAATTAAATTTTTCTTCATCTTTACAAATACAATAAAAAAATAAGTCATAAACCATCTAGGATAAATTTCGCATCGAATGGTGGTAGTTTCATGTCGATAAGATCAGTGGTTTAGGCGTGAAAGAGCCTCAAATTATCTACTAATTGTTGGCTGATTGTGATTATTTTTTTACAATCTATGCATCAACTGTTATTATCAACTGCTTTTTAGATTACTTTATTGGTACAAAAAATTAAAACTCCCACGTACGTTCTTATACATTCGATGCGAGGCGAGACAAATAAGGGTCGAGTAAGCTTATGGAGAAAAAAATAAGCATATTTTCGCAATGTGCACTCCTCGCAATATAATTTCTAATTGCATATTATGACGATAGGATTGTCATCCAATGTCAGAAAAAATAATATCAAGCTTTCGGGTCAACAGTGGGAAACTCCTTTGCACAGGATGCCGGCTAGATTATGAGAATCACAACGGCGCCTATTTCTGCCGTGAAGCAGTAATGTGTAAGCACATTACTTGGCAAATGAGACTTAACATCTTATGTCTCAAGGTGACGAACGCAATTGTAGTGGCGCATCAATTACCATCAGCTGTTCGTCCTGCTTGTCACCTTTACTGTCATAAAAAAATGATGAAGAAATGACGGCAACCACGTTGCTTTATGACGGATGCTATAGAATAGCAAGAAATGGTCATCAAAAGTTAGTGCATATTCTTACGAAAACCCCCTGGTCCACTCGAAGTTGTCCATCAGACTCCAGTGCGTATACGCGATCACGTTGCACCGGTCCTGCACAACTGCTGCGTGCAGCATCCTCAGGTATTCGTTGATGTAGCTGACTCTGGTGGCGTCCTGTAGGCCCGGCGGCAGTGAAACTCCATTCTCAGTGATAATCACCAACGGATTATCATACTCCTGCTTCACCCAGTTGAGGATCTTCCTAAAGCCCCATGGCACGATCTGAAAAGAGTACTTCACTAAATTATTCTGGCTACGTGGATCAGTTGAAGATTTTCCTAAAGCCCCATGGAACGATCTATAAAGAGTACTTCACTAAATTATTGTAGCTACGTGGATCTGTAGAGGGTTTTTCTAAAGTCCCAATGGCACGATCTAAAAAGAGTACTTCAGTAAACTCTTGTGGCTACGTGGATAACAATATATGCCATATCATGTTCTTTTTTTGTGGAAAAGTGACGAGATGAGTATGACGTCTAACTTCAAAAGCCCCTAACTCGAGGGACATCGCAAGTGCAGTTGTAACTGAGCCAAGGCCCTTATGCTAAAATCTATAGAGCGTACTACTTAGACTTTACTTACGTCAAAGAATATATAATAGTGTGCTTACGTTAAACTTATCTGAGTGTGATAAAACGCGAACTTGACTTTTCCATAGGGCTGTCTTAGCTTAAGCTCTGAATAATTTCAGTTGTCAAACAACTTTAAAAATGAAACAAAGATGTTTCTAAGCAGGGGCGTAGCTACCGCCGATATCTGCCGTATCAGTTAAATGGGGCCCCTGGGTTACGGGAGCCGCGACGTACGTAAGCAAATTTAATAAAAACTTTTGATGCTTGCCGAAAAAATTGGCAAGGAGGGTGTATATTAAATTTGAATCGTTTGCAAAAATTAGAAAGAAATTAGTGATTAGATAGATATTATGATGAATAAATATTTCGTCGAATTTTGTTTTCTTTTGTGAGAAATCTTCACCCTTGATGAGGGCCCCCAAACAAATTTTATACGGGGGCGCCAAGGCCACCATACGCCACTGATTCTAAGCTCACACTCAGCAAGTTTTTCGTAAGTGTTTAGGCTATAAAATATATGTGTCAGGACACTGAGGCTGCTTTTCTTTAAGCATTGCTATTCAACTTTTGCGCGGCAAAACGGCAACGCCGTCACAAGACATCGAAATATTCAAGTTCATTGAATTATTGACCCAGTAACCCTATTGTACAGTACTTTCAAATTGGCTCAAAATCTACTTTTTGACAAAACTTATGCACGGAGTTTGTTCATTTTTGGTATATCGTCAGCAAACATGCTAAATAGTATGTACCTATATTTATTTCATATATGCTAGTACCATACTGTATATAAGCTTGTAAAATATTTTAACTTATTATAATTTAATGACAATGCATATGTAAAGAAATCAATTTAAATAAATTATTCTTATTCTTATAATTATTCAAAAGTCTAAACAAAGTCAGCCTTAGTCTCATTAGCCCAGTTGCACTATTATCGAATTTATATTGTAATACATAAATTGGTTCTTAAAATATAATTACTGACCTTTAACCAAGACGAGTTAGATACAGGCCAACTTGGATCCTGGTACAATTTAGCTCCCATGTCTGTATCCATCGACGGCTTGAGGCTAATTTTGGTCTCTACATGCTTAACCAGATATGTCGTGTAGTGGTTAATACCCAAGAAGTCCGCGGAGCCTCTTATCTCATTGATTTCTTCAGCAGTGAACTTTGGGAGACGGGAGCGAGCGAAGTTTTGCCTTTTGGACATAGCGTCGACGCGCTTCCGCATGACTGGAGGGTAGTCGCCTTGTTTGGAGAATATTGGATGAGTGAACCATCCATACTGAAACAAAATAGGTACATAAAAGAAGATCCATTAAACATAATTGATTTTTTGAAAAGAAGTTTGGAATTGGGCGGCGAGAAATCTGCCCACAACTTAAAATCAAAATAAACTGATTAGGTGATCAATAATCATATTATGGGCGAGGGAACTTTACAGAATGAATTCTATCGTCAGGCACCACATGTGGCTACGGTCCACCTTGCTACAGTGTTATTAGCCAAGGGCTAAAATCACGGGCCATCTTTTAAAAAAAATATATGAGTTAAAATAAATTTATTTATTAAATAGCCTGGGGACAGTCGCTTTATTCCCAAGGTGAAATAACAAGTGACACGTATAGTTACACTTTATGGGGTTCTGTTGTGAAATAATATAGGTACATAGCCCAACAAAACACCTGCTAATTCAACTTAAACAAGTAGTACCTATGCATAACAAGTTTATATTTTTCCGTGGTAACATTATGGTTATGATAATTTCTAGAAAACTCGCTAATGTACTTATGTAAGTACATTACATTTCAATAGTCAAAATAATATTCTATAGGATATAATACCAACTATGAAAGTAACTAGGGTAAACAAGGCGTATGTTATCAATGTCAATTATTGTATTATCTGTCTAACCGCATGTGCTGCAGAACGTGGAATCAAGAGTTATGCCAAGAAAATATACATCCAATCCCACAGGTTTTACCTCTCCGTTGTTAACAAAACACTCTTATCGACATTTTAACGTTGTGCGCTCAATATTAATTAGTATTTTTGCTATTTACTAATTCAGCGTTATCTTATTACAACACAATAAGATAAGGAATATGGTTTCACAACGTAACTAGGTAAGAACCAGGGGCGTACTATCATATAGGCAATTAAGGCAGTGCCAACCTCGTATGAACCTAAATAAATGTAGCACTAGTGTTAAAGTTAATTTACTACCTACAGTAGGCAGTATACAGATTGCATATACGAAGCAAGCAGCGTTTCATACAACTTATATCGTACTGTCGGACTAAGGGACTACGCGCACTTATTCAGCTCCATTCGCGTTTCGCTGAACGATTTTGGTCACACTTATACAGCTCTGCTTCTATCAGCCGCGTACGGCGTCGTAAGAATGAGAATAATAACTTTAAATCACGTCTGCACTCTTTAATCTTTGCGTGCATAATGGTTACGTCAAATCAATGCAGGAACAATACAGGTCGCAACTTGTCGACAAGGGGTCGCGAACCATCCCTTTAAAGAGCTGTTCCGCCGTATTCGACGCCGAACAGCGCTGTTCGCGGCGGAACAGCGCCGAACGCATTCGCATAATAAAAACACATTTATCCTCATTTTATGCTGGTTTGCCGCGAAAACAGAATGGACTCGGAAAGCTGAATCGACGCGTACACGTCTCCATACAAAATTGTTGTTTTCTATGGACAAAAGCTGAAAAGAGCTGAATAAGTGCGCGTAGTCCCTAAAGCGGAAGTACGACTAAGTAGTTAGATCTACAGTGCCTACCTTGCTAGAAAACTAATTCCCACCCCTGGTAATATTAGCACTGTTCACTGTTTTGAGATCAAACCTTATGATTATTAAAGATCGTATTTAGTAACAAATAACTGTAATAATAGAATTTAAAACATTTCAACCACCCCGTACCCGTGCTACAACTTGAATGCCTGTATTCGTTGACACTTGACAGGTCAACTGACAACGTCACATTGGTGTTGTCAGTTCATTGTCTCTATTTAGAATTATTATAGATTATTACAATTTAACAATAAGATTGATTATAATAAATCATGCTAATTAAATAAAATCAACCAAATATTGAAATTTAAATGAATTAAAATTATAAATATGTTGTTAACGCTAACAGTAAGAGCTGCCTTGTAACTATGTATCAAAGAACAGGTTCACTTACTTGAAACTGTCGGACTGTTTCTGCTGTGGTTTGGTCTTCTTTCGCAGATGACGCTGGTTCCATCCACGCCATGTCCAATGTTATTCCAACGAATCCTGAAATTTTGTAGCAAGAGCTATAAGAGGTTAGGTTTAGGTTTAAAGAGTTTCTCAAAAAGAACAAAAGTTCACTTACATGAGAACAATGATTCTAAATAAATATAAAAGAAAATCTATCTATTTTGATTAACAGTGCTGACGTTCAGTCAGGTATCCGGAATTGACGGTTTGTTTGAGGTTCCAATTAGTTTGTTGTGTTGCTGTTTGATTGGCACAACTGTTTTTCATTTTAGCGCGTAGTTTGACTTGCATCTGTCATTTAGATTAAATACAGCGTTATTCTTACTTACATCTATTAACGGCCGTTGCCAATATACTATCTACAGATATAAATAACTACATTCTACTGTCACTAGTTAGTTGTCCATAATCTGAATCTGTCCCAATATACCCGATAAATCATTCTTATCGCTTTATTGGGACGCGTAAATTGCAATTTTCATACAAACTTCTATCGCCGGTAAGCATACGTCCTCCCATTGACAGACAGGGTGAACGGATAAGGTGAGTTACCGTCGATAAGTAGTAGGACAGAAAAGTCAACGATGGTTACAATTATATCTCAAGTAGGCCACAACTGGAGTTAGACTGAATATTGGGAACAGCCGTTAGTGTGTATTGGGATTTTCATACTGTACATATACATAGAAAGAGTTCATCTAAATTTTTTTGCATCGCGAATGGAATTTCGTTTTCGGACACACTGATTATGTTACAGAAGGCTTACGATGAATCGTCTTTATCAAAAACACTTGCTTATGAGTGTTAGAAGGCATTCAAAAGCGGTCGAGATATGCTAGAATGCTAACGGGCCCTGGTTAGGCCATCAACGTCTTGAACTGAAGTTAACATCAAAAATAGAAGGAAATACTGACTGAAAATCCTCAATCAACTTTGAAAGAGATAGCCGCTGAACTGTCTGTGCCTCACGAGTCGATTCGTACCATATAAAATTATCATTTGGGTATCCATAACGACTGTTCTCGGCTAGTCCCAAAAGACCTGAATTTTCTCCAAAAACTCAATTGTAAAAGACTGATTCTAGCATGTCCTAACAAGCTTGAACTTAATGAAACGCAAGTTTATTGGTGAATTACGAGCTTGACACGCAAACTAATCGACAGTCTTCGGAGTGGCGCCTTCGAACTGAACTAAAATAAAAAAAAAACACGCCAAATTCGATCAAAAGTCAAAGTCATGTTGACTGTTTTCTTTGGCAGCTGCGGTATAAAGGCATAAAAGGCATTTATTTTCTTAAAATTGATTTCTATAGAATTCTTTTTGATATCATTTCTAATTACTACTACTACTACCACCGCTTCGGAAACAAATGGCGCTCTGAGAGAGAAGAAGCGGCGCAAGAAACTCACGCGTTAGTGAAGGAGCATACTTTGAAGGCAATAAAATAAATTTCAAAATAGATGTTAACCTTTTTGTTTGGCCGCAAACTCTTCTTGATACATCCGGTAGACCTTCCCGTGCGCTCGCATCACGTTGTGGCCGCACAGATAGTCTTCGAAGCCATCCGATCTGTCACCCGGTGCGTCTAAACCACCGTACCCGTCGTGGCAGAACGACAGTGGCTCGTTGAACGTAATCCACACGTTTACGCTCTCACCAAACACCTCGAATAATATCTGGACAACACACATATATTAGTTTTCATAAAAATGAGCTCAATTCTTGTCAGTGAATGTACAACCTAGTAACCATACAAGTTATTTTTTTAATGCCAGCTATTAACTGAATCAGCCGCGTGATTTATCAAGAAACTTTTGGCCTCGCACAGCCACTTTGTGGAAATGATGTGCAGAAAGCGGAATTTGTTAACCGCTTCACGCAAAGACCACACTCACCTCACGATCTCACGATTCTCACCTTCGATTTCTTTATCTGCATTGTAATAGTTATTAGTTTGCCCTTTCTTTACTATATATCCCACCTTAGGGAGATGGGGATGGCTGAAAACCAACGCTGCATGAAATAGTTACCTCAAGCAGCATAAGCTGAGTCTACTCTTCTTTACCTTAATGTATGTTTATAATAAGTTGATTTTGTATAATTAAATCTAATTCAAGACAGTAAATTTATTAAAAGGATCAATTCTCTTTAGTCCTCTGGTATTCCACAGGTACATTGGCAACTATCGTATGCCAACAACTGAGCAACTTAGGCCGTTTGCATAATTCTTTTTGTATATAAAACAAGGCTTACTCTGGCATAATCAACGAAGTAGTCTGCAATGATTGGGTTGGTCCAACCACCCAGCTCTTGCAGACTCTGCGGAAGGTCCCAGTGGTACATCGTCACTAACGGTTTGATGCTGTTCTTGTTCAACTCCGCTATCAGCTCCTTGTAGTACCTAATGCCATCTTCACTCACTCTACTGCAATGAACGAAGAAAATAAAATGACGTATTATGACAAATCCAAATATCTAATACCACTTATGATTTTTCATTAGGTAGGTACTAGCAACCCGCCTTGAGTATAGCATTTCTATACAAACAATGATTACTGTTGACTTTTCTTTTGATTGTTTATTGGAAGTGACGAGCGAAAGTACTCGTATATTCAAATTCAAATATTTTTATTCAAAATAGGATGTGACATCACTTATTGAAAGTCAAAAAACTACCACCCATTCCAAAAACTCTGAGAAGAATGGGCGCAACAAACTCAGTGGGCTTTTTTTTTTCATCGAATAAATATGTTTACAAAGTAATATTGTACAATTAAACTTATTATTTAATAGCCTGATTATTTAATGGTCACTCCATTCCCAATCTGTGGTATCATTAAGAAAGTCATTTATGGTATAGTAACTTTTACCACACAACGTTATAGCCAACGTCCATGGGAAATACACCCAGCGCTCACATCCTTGTCTGCAACGTTGAATGCCCGTGATGTTTTACTTTTAAACCTTTATATCTTCTGAGGGATACATCAGAATGTCATACTGTAAAAGATAATTATGAATATTATAGTTGAATAAATATTACTATTTACCACCACTTCGGCAAAGAAGAAGGTCAAAGGAACTCCACGCCACTATTTTAAATCAATATTACAAAAATTTGTGTGTCCTAATATAATATATATCTATTTCTATATTAATATATCTCCATAACATATCCCTCCTGTATATCTTTTTTTTTAAATTTTATCTGGGTGAGTAAATTCAAGTCCTATTATCTATATCATAGGTAATTTTTCGTTTTTTATCAAGCTTCATTGATGGTTCCATTTCCAAAATATTGTGGCTTCTTGGCCGAGTGACTTTTATCGGACTTACTTGCTCAAACCATCCGGAAGTATCCTCGACCAGGAGATGGAGAACCTGTAGAAGGACACGCCCAGCTCTACAAGGAGCTGGACATCTTGTTTGTAGAGGTGGTATGAGTCGGCCGCTACGTCTCCGGTTTTGTGGTCGAAGATAATCTCGGAGTGCTGGTGTGTATATCTGTCCCATATGTTCTCGCCTTTATCTGAAACCAATCAAATATTATTATATTAAGCAGTAAGTCTCGACCCAGTACATAATCAACAGATAAATCTATTTCTGTAGAGCATTCAAAAGCATTTATAAATAATATTTGTGATCAGTAACGTAATAAATTTAGCATAGTAGTAGGTATTATGAAAGTATTTTAAGTTATAAATGTATTTGTATGTCGTGGTCGCTGTGCCCACTGAAAATCCTCAGCACAGAGTACCTTTGTATATATATACTAGTAACTCAGACACTACACTACCCTGCTCCTCAATGTTATTGTTTTCTGTAAACTTTTTTTTATATAATAGGAGGACAAACGAGCGTACGGGTCACCTGTTGTTAAGTGATCACCGCCGCCCACAATCTCTTGCAGCACCAGAGGAATCACAGATGCGTTGCCGGCCTTTAAGGAAGGTGTACGCGCTTGTTTTGAAGGTACCCATGTCGTATCGTCCCGGAAACACCGCACAAGGAAGTTCATTCCACAGCTTTGTAGTACGTGGAAGAAAGCTCCTTGAAAACCGCACTGTGGAGGACCGCCACTAACTTATTAATTATTCTTTATTATTTTTACACATTATGTTCAAATTACTTAATTTATTCAAGGTTCCTTTTTATAATGTTATAAATTTTGACCCAATAAGTTCTGCAGTGTAATTATGTTGCTAATAAAGTTTATTATTATTATAATAACTGCATTTCTGACCATCTCCATAAGAAAATCTAAATAAGGAGGTAATAGCGATGTAATAAGTGCTAATTCCTTTCGGGACGACAACTATATCGCAAAACTATCGTCTCTCACCGAAGATGTCATAACAACATTGGCACAATAACCAAAAAGAGCCCACACACACTACACATAACAAGTTGTTGCACCGAATTCATTTCACACACATTCACAAACGCTTATCCATGAACCTACAACTACACCAAAAAGCAATTTATTTAAGACACTAGTGCTTGACAAAATTTGTCGATATTGTCGATATTTAAATGCTCGGTGGGTGATAGTTAGAATTACGATTACGGTAAATACATTTATGACGCCAGCGGAATTAGTGGGCTACTAAGACTAAGCATCTTAATTCTCAACGTGACGAGCACAATTGTGATGCCTCTCAGAAGTTATTTTTCAGAATCTTAAGCGGCCATTTGATTGTAATGGGCGGGCCGTATTATTTTGCTACGAGAACGTCCTGCTCGCGAAATTTTCCTCATGAAAAAAGGTATTAAACTATGTCACCTGATATATTCCATGCTCCTTCTATCTGATAAGCTGCCGTGGCCACGCCGAACTGAAATTGCTTTGGGAAACATAACTTTGCTGTATAGTCTGTTTCAGATCTGCTCACGCTGAAAATGTATAAAAATATTACCTATATTAGGTATCTGTGTATCTTTAGAACTGTTATCTATGGCGAGAGCCTGTGTACAAGCTTAATAGTGTATTACGATTGAATCAGAAATAAAACAAGGCTAGAACACAAACGAAATAAAAAATGATTTACAAAATATGACGAGGGAGCGATTAGCATCCAAATATTTTTATCCAATGTTTAATTCCTATCATTTAGTCGTCTTATAAATCGATGAACTGCTGCACGCGCGAAAAAGTGTCACGTTCAAACAAGCGATAGAGAGGAACAACTGAGAGCGCGGAACAAGCGAGAACGCGGAACAAGCGATTGAGACTTGAGAGACACGAACGGCCTAAGCGTTCGGCTTGTGAGGAGGCCATAAGTCGGCAAAAGTAGCATCGGTCGGCGAGTATAGTAATACATAATAGGTTATGTTACAATAAATAAAAAATATTATGACTCATATAAACGATCATATCAAAAGATATTTTCGTATGACGTTATCACGTGAAATTATCGTCCGTAAACCGACTTTACAGACAACCAATTTTTTTTCAAATAGACCCAATGGCTGGCAGCTTATAATAGCTTTTCCAGCTTAACGAATGTAGGAGCGCCATATTATGTTTTAAGCGTACAGCAAAAGGGGCGTCTTCTGCAAGATTCGGACCCCAGCCTAGCTGTACGATAAAGGGAAGTGATAAACAACATTAAAGTCTAATTGACGGACCTCTGACACACGTCTAGTTGACGAGTGCCAGCTGTCGGGATCGACTAGCGGCTGTTTTCAATAACATATCTCTAGTTACGGATATTCTCACTTTCTTCGGGCATGTATCGCGACGTGGAAGCGACTCCATAGAACGCTTAATAGTGCAGGATAAAGTCGAGGGCACTAGACCACGAGGCAGGTCCCCGATGAGGTGGACGGACCAAGTGAGGCAAGCTGTCGACGGTACTCTGCATGAATGAACGAGAAGAGCGGCAGTTCGCGACGAGTGGCGTCGCATTGTGAAACAGGCCACTAACCTCGACGTGACGACCACGACCTCTCCGACAAGAGTGTAACGCCGAAGAAGAAGAGTTACGGATACATTGCTGTCACCGTTTAATGACAAGATCTTATCAATGCTTTATGTCGATAGGTTATTGAAATGTTAGTAAGCGTAAAAGGATAGATTTTTCTACCTCTAGTAAGTTAAACTAAGGATATATACGTTATTGAAAATGGCCGTAGGTCGTTTCAAGGTATGATGTATGTATTTCACACTCGGGTTGATTCGGGTGCGGTACAATTATTGTCTCCCTCTCCAAGTTAGGGTTAGGGTCGAAGGTCGTACTGTCGAAGATGCGTTGCGATAGCTCTTTGATATATTGAGCGATGTATCATAATTTGTTATAAACAAAGAGAGATATAAGAAGTGAAAGTGTTTAAATTGCTAACTATAAGTATACTAGCTAACCCTACAGACGTTGTTCTGTATATAATAATAAACAAAATATTGTTTTTTATGAATTTGTCAGTAATTTTTCATAACATCAAGAATTTTTTCTTAACGTAATGAAATTGTTTCACAGCAGAACTGTCAAACCGTGCGTCAATAAATTCTCTCACAGAAAATATGTCCATACAAAACAAACATTGGAAATAAAAATAATTATAGGACTTAAATCGAAATAAAAACTATCCTATCTCTCAAGTTGGACCAAACTGCACTCCATGAAGTAATCCCCATTAAAATCCGTTCATTAGCTTAGGAGTCCATCGCGGACAAACAACGTGTCACGTAATTTATATATATTAAGATAAGTAAAGACTTTTTTTTTTATTAATTTAAAAATATTATAGTTTAGATAAAAATCAAAAAAGATCACCTATTAATGTTCAAAAAAGTTTGTTCTCTTTTGAAAACAAACTGAAATCTTTTCTATTAGAGAAACAAAAGTGTTCAGAGGCATAAAAATAATAATAATCAGAAAAAAAACAGCTTCAATAAAAAAAACACACACAATATATCCTATTTATTATAATAAAGAAATAAAACTTAAAACTCCCATTAGAATTCAATCTATTTAGTTTCTCTTTTTGTAATATTTGTAGACGGTCAGTTATAAATTACCTATAAATAAAGGAACCGTGTTGTTTACGGCTGCTGTCAACAGGTCGACTTGGTAGGTACCTACCGAAAATCAGTGTTGAAATTGGGGTGATTCTTTTTTTTTATGGAATAGGAGGACAAACGAGCGTACGGGTCACCTGTTGTTAAGTGATCACCGCCGCCCACAATCTCTTGCAACACCAGAGGAATCACAGGAGCTTTGCCGGCCTTTAAGGAAGGTTTGCGCGCTTTTTTTGAAGGTACCCATGTCGTATCGTCCCTGAAACACCGCACAAGGAAGCTCATTCCACAGCTTTGTAGTACGTGGAAGAAAGCTCCTTGAAAACCGCACTGTAGATGACCGCCACACATCCAGATGGTGAGGATGATATCCTAACTTGTGGCGTGTCGTGCTAAGGTGGAATTCGGCGGCAGGAATCAGGTTAAACAGCTCTTCGGAACACTCCCCGTGATAAATGATACAATAAATTCTTACTTCAATTCCAAAAATGCTGAGTGGGTGTCCTTTTCATAACGCCATATTTTTAAATTTGTTAATTTTACTATGTATATAATGCTGTACTTTACCCTCTAGTTTATGATGACCGGTTCAATAAACATACGATATCATTATTATTATTATGAAAGTACCTACGTTCAAATTGAAAACAGTATTTGAACTGCGTCCTAAGCCTAGTTACAAGTGTCAACAAGTAAGTAATAAGTAGGTTAGTAAATAAGTTAGTGGTTAATTACAGTGAAGATAATGATCGCATAGATTTAAAACAATCTACAAGTTAGACCATATTTAATTACTTTGCGAACTCAGCTCATTGACTCAAACGTAATATAAAATAATATTTAAAAAGTAGTAAATATGTTTCTATATAAAAGTAACGAGAATGGTTTTATATTTTGAAGACGTACAACCCAGTGGTTAGCGGCCCTGCCTCACTGCTAGAAGTCCCGAGTTCGAATAGAAATAGGTACAAACATTTATACGATGAATATTGGTGTTTACGTATTTATGTATGTTAAAGTTTGTATCAAAATGTTGATTTAAAAAAGGGGATTGCCCTCTTTACCATTTACATTTACAACTTCATTTACATGCTTCATTTTACAAATTATTTGAATTACAATACTTGTAAAGTGATGCAAGAAAAATACTCAAACGTCAAAATATACTCGATGCCTTACACGAGTAAGTAAGAATAAAATAAAAAATAAGAGTTATTCAGTACACTAGATGCATCAATCAACACATAATAATAAAATGGACAAAAATCGCAGAAAACTCGTAAAGTAATAAGATACAATCGGAATTATTACCAAAAAAAAATTTAAACATGGCTTAGACAAGTGTTTTGTTAAAGAGTGACATAACAATAACGATGTCTAAGATGGAGTTTATATTTTTCTATTAAAAAACAGTGTTTAGCTTGTGTTTAACTAAAACGTCGTTAAGCACAACATAAACTGAAGTATACAGGAACAATTCGACCGCCCTCAGGCTATTAAATAATAAGTTTAATTGTACAATGTTACTTTGTAAATGTTACTTTAATTGTAAAACAAATTTTGATGAAAAAAAAAGCCCGCTGAGTTTGTTGCGCCCATTCTTCTCAGGCCTGAGGCATTCACTTTGGAATGGGTGGTAGTTTTTTTGATTTTCAATAAGTGATTTCACATCCTATTATGAATAAAAATATTTGAATTTGAATTTTGAATTTGAAATTAAAGGAACGGAACGCAATTTTTGGCAGCTGTCATCTATCTGTCATCATAATATAATCGCACACCTTAGACAAGCTTTGACTCGTGTTTAAATATAAGCAATGTCTAAAGATTGTTGAACGCAAAACAACAGATAGACACAGATTTGTAATAGAACTTTTTGAAAACAAATGTTCAACACAATATGTCTGACTTATTTGTAATAACACAGTAAATTAACATACCCGACAATGGTCGCTACAGCTGTGAGCACAAAACATGTAAAACAGCTCATCCTAGAGAGCTGTCAATCACCGACTGAGAGCTGGTGTCCCGTACAAGATACCCTTTTGACATTGCATTCCGTTATCTTTATCCGATAAACCATACACTGCACTCCGACATGTTGTATCGGTTAAGACTTGTAAAACTGTATTTTTAACATTATAAAAATTATTTATTTTATATTTCCGAAATTTTTTTACACGCTTTTTATTAGCTTCACCTATATGTGTGTTTGTTTGTAACCGACTCATTTGGATACGATTTTGGCCCACTTTCAACAGAAAGATTTCGTAGATCGTCGTAGATTTATCGAGGCCCGATGACAGTACTTTAATTTGATAAAATTATTCAATTTTTTAATTTGCAAAATAATATTTTTGTTATTTTATATAATTTTCATATATCGTCTATAGGGCAGGAATTGATATTAATTTTAAATTTCTTCTCTATTTTTAGTTCAGTTTTCTATAAAAAGCGTGTTTTTTTATTTATTTTTTAACTACTATTTATTAAAATTAACTTAATTGTATAAGGCTTAAACTAAGCCCTTTTGAATCGTCGCTATAAATATTTCTTTTAAATTACTGAATCTACCATATGACCGGAAAAAGTAGAGCTCGTGAGAAGAACATACAAGTAACTCAACGGCCACTCTTTTCAATCAAATACAGTATTTTACAATGGCTGTAATATACATAACAAATAAGTTTGTAAGGTGCTGCATCCAGTATATGAATCTTGTTCAAGTTAAAATCGTTATTAAAGACATTTTTTTAATAAAAGCAGTAAAGAATAAATTGTATAAATATAAATAATCCTATAATGGATATATCAACCTTTAGAGCTTCATTTCATTGTTTGCGTAAGGATGCTTTGTGAACATGATCGTCGTAATTACTGTCATAATTAGTTATAGTTAAATACAATGATTTATTAACTATAATCTTACTGAACTATAAACTAATTGAACTATAACTATAACCAGGTCGACCTGGCAGAACCCGTTCACGAGTCGACGCATGGACCAGCCATCGTTCCCTTCGCACATATTTGAGGAATGAGACGATCCGGCACACGCACCGCCGCAAGCAATGCCACTACGACCACTAATGTTCGCACTAAATTCGTACGAATACTATCGTACGATACGAATTCGTGACCAAAGTGCGGGCGCCATTATGTAAAATCACTCTATATACCTACCTCCCTAATGCTCTAAAATTTAAATCTACATTGTGTCTTGATGGTAACCAGTGTGCCATGTCCTAATTTTAGCGACGTTGCCAAACTTACACTAACAAAATTAATCAATGGACGTAGTCAATGAAAGTAAGATAGTGACATATTTTTCATTTATGCTGCATTAGTATTGTATTTTTTTTTATGAAAATAAGGGATGAGACGAGCAGGACGTTCAGCAGATGGTAATTGATACGCCCTGCCCATTACAATGCAGCGCCGCTCAAGATTATTGAAAAACCCAAAAATTCTGAGCGGCACTACAACAGCTGTGCTCGTCACCTTGAGACATAAGATTTCAAGTCTCATTTGCCAAGTAATTGCTGCTTCAGACCAAAATACAGTAATGCTTTCACATTAGTGCTTCACGTAAGAAATAGGCGCCGTTGTGGTAATCTAGCCGGCATCCGGTGCAAAGGAGCCTCCCACTGGTGGAGGATCGTAATTCGAAGCTGCCAAGCATGCAGCGTTGCCAATTTTCTCGTAAAGGTGTGTGCCATTGATATTTGATAATTATTTTGTGTAAAAGATGCGAAACTTAAAAGAAATCCTACACCATTCGATTCTAATAAACGGTCCCGTTAATACCACAAGAGTTATGGTAATTCTACATAAATGATAAACCCAATAGTAAAAGGCATGGTAACTGATAGTGCTGTCAAAATGTAAATCCTAGTTGGAGCTACATGCAATTATAAACTTTTTTATCATGGGTGTTGTTTTCATGATTCTTGAGAGTGTTGAATTCGATAATGCTGGACTTAAAAGAAACGAACACTGAAATAAAATTGTTTGTTCACTGACACTCCCGAAAATGTCAAAAATGATACCCGTGTTGAAAATGTTCCATCCGCCATCTTGGATCTTAAAATGAGTGTAACAAAAACACTGCAAATTAAAATAATTACTTTTTATCAGTTAACAAACAAACAAATAGAAGTTCGTCGACTTAATGTTACGAGTACGTACGTAGTGATAATTTATTATTTATAATAACAACATTCGATAACGGATGTTATTGGCTTCTGCATTACTCATTTATACTATTATTATTATATTTGATACAATTGTTATTACTATGTCAGTACATTTATGAAAATTTAATATACGTTCACAAAAATCGTCACCCTTTTGCTCTTAATAGTGATTTTCATTATTATAACACTAGAAATAAGTGATTGCTTGTAAATAATTCTAGTAGGCTTCATAAGATACATAATAGCTTTAAGGGTTAATGTATACACTTCTATAATAAAGTCCCTGCCACTGTTCAGGCATTATCTATAAATAAATTTGAATGTTTTATAAAAAAATGGCTCTATCGTAAATCCTATTACTCCACTGCTGAATATCTAAATGATCGGACAGCCTGAGACTAGATTGTGATTATTTTATAGCGATAGAAATTACTGTACAATATTGTATATTTTTATTGAAAAGAGCGCAAAAAAAGAATGCTGGGAGAGTTTCTTGCGCCGCTTCTTCTCTCTCAGAGCGCCATTTGTTTCCGAAGCGGTAGTAATATCTAGTAGTTATTAGAAATGACATCAAAAAGATTTCTAAAGGAATCAATTTTGAGAAAATAAATGCCTTTTATGCCTTATATAATATTTAGTAATTCGTTATAAACGAGTTGTTATTGGTTATTTTTAAGTGCAATACAACTCATCATATATTTTAATGGTATTTTTTTTATGAGAAAACGTGTAAGTCGTTCATCTGATGGTAAATTATACGCCCTGCCAATTACTTCTACAATGCACTGTCAGGGTTCTAACTTGAACCTAAAGTTCTGAGTGGAATCTTATTTGCATCACTGAGGCAAATAAGATGCCACAAAATTTGTATTCTACAATATTGATAATAAATATAAATAGCAAAAAACCCATAGAAAATGATATATTTACAAAAAAAAACGCAAAATACCGATTTTTGTGACCTTTGACCTTGAAATTTAATAGTTGCTTACACCCATACCATTACCATACTTATACATTGGTTTTGAGACAACTTTTAGGGTGTCAATATACAAGACTTACAGCTGGGTATCTTGAATTCCGAGGTGAACTTACTATAATGACTGGACTATGTGTGTGTTTTAGAATTCATATTATGTTGTGCAATTCGACGCTTTGTAAGTTCGGCAAAGCTGTTGTGATTCCTCTGTTGTTTGCAAGAATTATGGACTGCTGTAATCAATTACCTTCAGGTGATTCGTATGTTTGTTTGTTCTCTTTCATAAAGAAACAAATAGGATCTTTCGGTTCCACGGGTATTTTGTATGTTGCAGAGACGTGGACTTTGCGACAAGTCGAGAAAAAGGAAATTGATGCAATGGAGAATGCGGTGTTGGAGGAGAATACTGGGAGTTTCTTGGACCGAGTTTCGCACCAACGTTCGTCCATTTTCCAAGAACATCGCATAAAACAACGCCTTTCAGTGTAACTACAGAGTCGCACTTTTTCGGACGTCTCCCGGCGCGAGTGTGTCCATCGAGCGCCTTGTCGTACAGGGGAAAGTGGAGGGCACCAGAGGGCGAGGAAGGTCGCCGATGCGATGGACCGACCAAATTAAGTCTCCTGTGGGCAGTCCATTGAACGAATGTACCAGACTGTCGGCCACCACGGAAAAATGGTGAATGCTCGTGTGGCGAATCACATCTGCCCCAAAAGATGTTACTTTTTGATGACCACAACCGCTCTACCAAGAGTGTCATGAAGAAAAGGAAAGTTCCACGGATCACATCTGTGATGTAAACGATTTGAGATATCAATGCTGGCTACGGGAATTCTCTTCCAGATAAACTCGACCGGATTGGTACCACATTGAAGCGTGGCATAGACACGTTTCTCATTAGTTATTGTCGAGTTCAACCACCCCACTTATGCTGTTATATGCAAATTCGCACAGCAACACTTCTCGCCGGAGTTGCGGAGTACCAGCGACAAGGCGCGTCTGCCACTTCAAGATTTCACGCTTCTTTTATTTTCCTAAGCAAAAGCTTAGGAAGCCCAAGAGGGTTGCATGTTTTTTTTCTTTCTTTGTACCTAGAAGCAAATAATATATATTAGTAGGTACGAGAATAAAAAATCCTTTATAATTATATTATTTCACGCTTTTTATTAGCTTTACCTGTATGTATGTTTGACGTTTGTTTGTAACCGACTCATTTGCCCGCGATTTTAACCCACTTTAAATGGCCAGATTACATTCAAACTTACAACAGATTTAATGAAGGCCGATGACAAAACATTAATTTGATAAAATTATTCTATTTTCTATTTTGCAAAATAAGATTTTTGTTTATTTATGATTTTTTTCATCTATCGTCGATAAGGCTTTTTGCAACCACAGTTTTGTTTTTAGTTTTTTAAGCTATTTTTTTAAGAGATTTTATATATTTTACTTAAAATGTTGAAAGAAAATCAGATTAACAATAAAAAAATAAACAGGTACGTATTTCACAAGTCAAGTCATTGATTTTCTCTTTCATTTTGAAGTAAAACTTCTTTTGGCGCGACTTGGGGGTAACTCAGAATTTTTTGTGACGGTAGTAATGCTCAGTACAAAGTCAAAAAAATTTTTTTTAAGCCGTTATAATTTAATGGTTTTGAAAAATATTTCAAATTGATCAGTAACATTTTTAAAAAATGTCCAAGTGTTTTTATTGTTTATTTATTACTACATTAGCAATAAATAATATTATATAAGTTTTCAGAAATTTTCTGACATTCGGAAATTTGTTCTTGGTTTTTTGTTTTTCGTTTCCATTATTAGGATAGGCAAAAGGTTCGAGCCCATACAGCCATATTTGTTAATATTCAATAACAACGTCATATTTATATGTGCTTATAATAATTTAACCTTCAATTTCCTATTATTAATCAGAAATAAACACTTACACTTTTCACAGGTCAGATCATTATTAGGTTCTTGATTTTCTCTTTTATTCTTATTTATTGATGAAAGAGTAAAATGTTCCAGGGATTCTGCCATTTTATTTACTGATTATTATTTTCATTATATATTCTATTTATAATACACTCCATTTTAAAATTTTCACTTACTTAAATAAAATAATTGTAAAATTGTTGTGTTGTAGTTATTGAATATTAAAGAATTAATCACATAGGTCAGAATATTTTTGAAAACTGTATAAATAATTTATTTATTACAAAAGTAGTAAAAATATGCAAATACACTTAGGGATTTTCAAAAAATATTACTGAGGAATATGAAATTTTAATTAAAACCATCAAATGTTACCAGTTAATAAATTGTTTCAACTTTGATTGATTCTGATTTACCCTTACGCGCCTAAAAAGTTTTACCAAAGAATATGTAATAGTAACTACAAGTTTTACCTGTAGTTTGCAATAAATTATAGGACTATTTGGTAGTTTTATTGTACTGAACTAAGTTATCTACAAACAACACTGCTGCACTAGAATGTAAAATGCATTACAGAATAAATTAAAAAGAAAAAGTAAGCGACGTAGAATGCGAGAGTTCACGGATTCCCATTTTGTAAACTTAATATTCTACTCGACACTAGATGGCGGTAAAACGCAAACTGCTATTTTAGTCGCAGAACAATCTAGCAAATTCAGCTAACGCGAAGTTTCTAGACATTTCGACAGTATGCAACAAACATTTAGAGCGTTCAAGAATTTTCTTCATAGTTGACGCTGCTTGTGCTGGCTAGGTGGCGCTGTCGAGGGAAGTATATAACGAGAGTTCGCTCAGCCGTACGGCAGTGAATGTTGAGATTTGAGATAAATAAAGCTATCACTCAAGTACTCAGTAAAGAGAAGTGTTGTAAGCGAAAATGTCACTTATTCCGGATTTAGTCGAACCGTTAAAAATGGTGGAAAGAGAAATTTTCGGTCCAAAATCGAACCGCCCTTCCAACCAACTAGTGCCGTGGGAATTTTTCCAGCCTTGGCATAATATTTTCAGACCACTGGAACAGTTGTCTAATGCGATGAACCGTATGAATCTCAAAGATGTGGACTTACAAATCACCTCGGACTCTGACAAGTTCCAAGTAAACATCGACGTGCAGCATTTTGCTCCTGAAGAGGTAACTGTGAAAGTCATAAATGGATTTGTAATAGTTGAAGGCAAACACGAAGAAAAACGCGACGAGCATGGATATATTTCTAGACGATTCGTACGAAGATATGCGCTGCCTAAAGGATGTCTGCCCGACACGGTTAAGTCTACGTTCTCTACGGATGGAGTTCTCACAGTCACTGCTCCAAAAGTTCTACCGTTACCTTCGACTGGCGAACGGATAGTGCCGATCACACACACTGGGCCATTTAAGAAATAAACTGTATCTTCAGAGTTTGAAAAAGAGTGGATTTTGTCATTTCTGTTTAAGACTGATTATGTATATATATTACTGTGATTTTATTAATTCATTACTATTTGTTACAATGTGTATTGTAAGTCAAAATGATGATAAGAAATAAATTGTTTACAACTAAATAAAACTTGTTTGGTTTGTCCAAGTTATGCTTGTATTTTCTCAAGACTTGAATGTTTTTTATAAAGAACGCCATTATAGTAGGTACCTACTTATTAAAATTATATCTTTTTAAGCTTAAAATATTTTCTTATGAAATAAGAAATTCATTTGTGAGCTTTTTTATAATTTACTCCAATCGGAGATTGCAATATCTATACTGGAAGCAAGATTTATTTATTTGGAAACAAAATAAAAACATGAAATAAAGTAAGCACGTAAAATCTAGTTTAAAATCAACAATATTGATAATATTATGTTTTCAACAAGTTTCACTGAGAATTTTAATAAGAATGATTGAAGAGTTAACTAGTATCAGGAAAAAATATCTATCTACATAATATTTACATGATAAAATATGTATACATATAAATGAATCATAACAAATTTACAATAACCATACATAGCATAAATAATGAAAATATAAATTAATTAATTTAATTTATGAAACATGTTTATAATCAAGACTGGGATAATATTTTTTTTAAATTCAAATTTGTTCTTTTACGTTTGTAGTTCTTTCTACTAATATTGTAAATAAAGTCCCTTACTTATTAAATACATCCAATGAATATATTATTATGCCGCATAATTTAGATATCGTTTTATTTAAATATAATTTTAAATTATTATTGTCATACAAATAGAAGAAAATGATTTTACTTACAACTTATTCAATAATTATTGGTTGTGGTTCAGTAGACACGAGTTACAAGCAGCCTAGCGAAACTCTCTGAGAAAAAAGCGATTCACTCGATTGTATGAAACGTGCGGTCATTGATAGATTGACAGGTGACGGCTATAATCTTGCACAAAAATCCACTACGTTATAAGCAACTGTTCGCTTTCAAACTTAGCCGGATTATACTTCGTCGTCTTAATATTGTAATTTTACTAAAAAAAACTAAATTTCAATTTTTACTTAGGCAGTCCCGCCTCTAATTACGTAGTATTTACATCCTCTTTGCATGATTGATGTACATATTTTTTTTAATAATTGTGCGTCGCCAAGTGGTTTCAAGGTGACATGACGTATCTACGTATTGGTTGGTACCCTAAAACTAGGGCGCATCGCAATGATTTCTGAACGCAACCACTACGATTTTGACATGACGGTAATGTTGATGTGACAAGTTGTTGGAATAAAAATCATAGTGCATTTTTTTGTAATGTAATAAACAGTATTTAAGCGTAATATATTAGTGATATCGATTATAGAGTAAACCTTCATTAAATAGGAGTAAGTACTTACAATACTGTATCTTCTTAAATACTACTACTATACTCTTGTACGGTTGGCAAACCTTAGCAGCGGACGCCTGCAACAGTTTTTGGTTTCCTTATTATTATACTCTTTCGTTTCCTTGTTTATAGTTTGGCGCTCCTCTTCGTTTTCGGTAGGTAACTAGGTACATAACATAGGTAATCTATTAACATAGTACAATAAATTTTAAAGTGTGACGGTACAAATAAAAATAAACACTTTATATAGGTACCTACTACCTACCTAGGCTAATAATTTATCGAGCGAAGCGAAGCGAAGCTGTGCGGAGCTTCCACCGGGTGACTCCAATTTTGACAACAATTATTTCTGTGTTAAAGTCATAGAAACCTTTCTAAATTTTGTAGGTTGGTGTCGAGGCAGAATTTTGAATTTCGACTTTATTCAATTATTATAATTAAGCACACAAACGATTTACAAATTATTCTAAATTAGCACGCGCTATTTATATTTATTTAAAAATTGAGCCGATTGATCAAAACTTGCTAACAAGTAAAATAATTTTGTTTTCGTACACAGACTTAGTTTACCTCGCTTCGCTCAAATATACGCGGCAGCGTAGCGGTACAACGAGCGACTGCGACAGGCGCTTACAACTTGCGTGTATCACACTAGAAATAAGATAATGTACAAAGTTCCTACGAGTTCTATCGTTATTCGTTAGAGCTCATCAACTTTTTGCCACCATATTATGTCGTATAAACGAAGGTAAACGCTTGCCGTTATATCGAATTGGTGAATATAAATTTTTATCATATTGATATTTTGTACACGTCAGTTGGAATGCTTAAAAATCAAATAGTAGGTACAAGCATTACCAGCGGTGGATTCACACTAGGGGCAGTTGGGGAAGTGCCCAGGGCGGCAAATTTCTTAGGGCGGCAAAATTTTGAAAAGTGAAAAATATTTTTTTTTAGTCTTATCAAGATTGCTCAATATAATTAATTAATTATGTTAATTAATAATTTTTGATTTAATTGCTAATTCGAGAAGTTTAATTGAAAAATAAAATATATAAACTATAAGTTTAAATAAAATTCCAGTATTGGGGCGGATTTTTTTCCGGTGCCCAGGGGCGGCATTTAGTTTAAATCCGACCCTGAGCATTACAATCATAACTAATACTTTTTATATTGTTTAACATTTTTTTTTATGGAATAGGAGGACAAACGAGCGTACGGGTCACCTGGTGTTACCTTTGTAGTACGAGGGAGAAAGCTTCTTGAAAACCGCACTGTGGAGGACCGCCACACATCCAGATGGTGGGGATGATATCCTAAGTTGTGGCGTGTCGTGCGAAGGTGAAATTCGGCGGCAGGAATCAGGTAAAACAGCTCTTCGGAACACTCCCCGTGATAAATGCGGTAGAAGACACACAATGAAGCGACGTCTCTACGCAACGCCAAGTGATCCAGCCGTTCACAGAGCACTGAGTCCCCGACAATTCGAGCTGCTCTACGTTGCATTCGGTCAAATGGTTCGAGTAGATACTGGGGTGCACCAGACCAGAGATGACAGCAATACTCCATGTGTGGCCGGACCTGCGCTTTGTAGAGCGCTAGAATGTTTCAATAACCTATCGACAGATAGCATTGGACTATAACTAATAATATAACTATATTGGACATAACTACGGATAGATAAGATCTTGTCATTAAACGGCGATAGCAATATATCCGTAACTAGAGATATGTTATTGAAAATGGCAATAAAGGATTTAAGTTGCAGGTATTGATTGTGTTTTTTTATGCTATTGAATCCAGAAATTCCGTAACGAAAATAACCTAACAAAGAAAAATTAATATCAAATAAAAAAAACAAAGGAAAAAAAATACTGCCTAAATTAAATAAATAAATAATTATAATTGCATAAGTTGATAAAAAATGCTATGCAATAGCTTTACCGCGGCAGTCCCCGAGTGCCACACGTCTTTTTTTTAATTGGCCCTTTTGTCACAGAATAGAGAATAAGTACCTACATCATACTTTCAAAGAACATGTCAAATACGTCGAAGTCGAATTTTTAATCTCTTTTTTTGGAACGAAGTTTCTTGTGTTATGGGGCGTTGTGGAGGTTTACCAAAGCAGACAAAAAACGCCATAACATTAACAAAAGCGTTAGATTTTTATGTATTGAAAAGTTTCATACTATGCTGTGTTTTAAATATAATCTTTGAAATATATTTAAAATAAATCCTTTTTTATAAAGCATTTTTGTAAAATGTTTTTTTGAAATGATTTTATTCGAAATATGGTTTTTTGGGATATTTATTTTGTAATATTTTTTATGATAATTTTTTTTGAAATATTTTGAAACAAAATTTTTTTGAATGTGTTTTTTTGGAAATTATTTTATTTGAATATATCTTAAACAACATTTTATTGAATATTTTTCTCAGAAATAATCTTTTTTATTTTTCTTTGAAATATTTACCGGAAACTTTGAAATATTTATTTTTAGTCCATTGAAGTAGAAGAAAAGACACTAGCCGACTTTTTTTTCACGTTCAACCAGTAAGTACTGATTGAAATTTCAATTACTTTAGTATTAATGGAAGTTAGCAAAAATGATTTTCTTTTATGATTTGATTATTATTTTTGCCCTGGGTAACATATTCTGTACAATATATAATTTTATTTTATTTATTGGAGTCAACGAACAGTGAAACATTAGATCTTACTAACTAAAGTAAAGTACATAAGGTAATCCTAAATGTGCCACCAAAACCGTTAACCAAATATTATTTATAAAAATTTAAAAAAGAATTACAAGGTTAATATTTAATAAATAAAAAAAACGAGAGTGAAAAAAGTGCCACTATAAAATATGTAAATGTTATGTGTAAGTAAGCGTAAAAAGATTTGTCTACCTCTAGTAAATTAAACTAAGTCCGTCGAAATGGTTTAAACGAATTTTCAGTTGCTAGCGATTTGTAATGCCTTAAAATTGATATAAAATGGGTTGAAAACAATAAAGTTGGCGGAAGGACACCGATTCCAAAAATGACAATAATCGTAACTAGAATTGGATTTATTAATTAGATTGTATAAAATACGCAATTATTTTTATACTTTTTAGTTCATATTATATCTATTGTTTTGAAATAGTGTTTTTGAAGTGGGTTTTATTTTATTTTATGGTTTTTAGTGAATTTGAAAGTACACCAACTAACAATTTGGCTAAATATGTGTAGATATACTAAATTTTTCAATGCAGCAATGAACGTAAGCGCTTTGCAATATGATTACAGAAATTCTGCCACACATCGCACCCTTACTGTAAGTCGTTAAGGAGTTCCATTGATCATCATATTCGACTACGAAAATTACTTGTTACAATTACTAGTACGTAAATTTATCATCCACATATGTATAGCAAATTTAAGACTTTTATGGTTTTGTCATGGATGCCATTGTCAGATCTAGACCAAATAACAATGGTGGTCCCACAGGAAGGGACACCAGCTTTCAAATACAAAAATAATTATCAAAATCGGTTCACCCAGTCGAAAGTTTTGAGGTAACAAACATACCGACGAATCGAGAACCTCCTCTTTTTTGAAGTCGGTTAACCTGTACAAATATTTTTTACTTTATTAAAATCGGACATTCCTTTCGATTTTCAAAGAATATAACGAAATCAAAAATGTCAATCTAAAGAAAATAATGTAATAATAAATAAAACTAAGTGAAATAAAACTTTTATTAACATAAAAGTTCAAAAAATTTCGATCGGTACACGATATCGGTATCTACGCGAGTAAAACCGCGTGCGTGTACTAGTGCATTAAGAGCTAATACGCCAGACGGTGTTCGATGTTTGGATAATAAATATTATATGTTTCATTTTCTAGAATGTTATCGTAACATTCTTGCGCCATCTAGTATCGAGTAGCTGTACTAATATACCAGAAGTAAACAACATTCAATTAATTTTTTTCAAACAAAATCTTTGTTTCAAAAATTTTAATTATAAGGGATTGACTGTGCCATACAGTTCAGGTCTCAAATATTAAAAATTACCTGATTAACTTCGAGAAAGGAGGAGGTTATCAATCAATCAATCAATGCAATGATACTCACAACTAGAACTATTTGAGACCAATATATTTCGCATTAGCATTAATTAATAATAACCACATAAATAAGTATTGAAAGTTTTAAGTTTTTTTATATTTTAACATGCACCAAATAAAAATCTTAGAGAATTTGTTATGTTTTTAAAGTGATAACCCTCACTTCTAGGATTATTTGTATTTTTATATTTTTCAAATTTTATTTGTGTAATCTTATAGAAAATATGTCTTATATTTTATTTTGCATTTTTGCTGCACCTTGCTTAAGTTAAAAAGTTTTATTCTCATAACCTTTTGAACAGTTTATATTTAAAAAAAAACTAATTTTCAACGTACTTTTCAATAAAAATAAACAATGATTTAACTTGAATGCATGGTTCAAAGATTCACCATAAGATCTTCGTTTCAATCGAATTTTCCATTTAACATCGACATAATAATAAATAGGCACTATAACTGTAGGCACAGTACAGTAAACATTAAGATAAATATAAAAACAACATTTGTGTACTAGTTTTTTACTATCGAACTTAACCCAAAAAAAAAATGCATTTCTAATTTTTGATATCTTGTTTTTAATTGATAATAATTATGATTAATAATTGAACTTAATCAGGATATTAAATAAAGTACACGGATTAATAGATACCCAACATTATAACACTGAAGAATTAAAGATATTGCACCAATGGTTAAGTACACCTGACTTGTATTTGTTATCGAGCGGCGACTTGAAGCGTCCAGAATATTTTATTCTAGACTTTTCTCAACGGTTCCCGACAGCAGCAGATGGCGCTGTTTACTATAAAACGCTCATACGACCAACAGCGCGTCATTCTGTCAATAACATTCACAAGCAACAAGGCATAGACGATCGTAAGCGTAAAGCGATATTTTCATAATAACTCAATAGCAATAACTCAATAGTAATATTGAAGACACGTTGTATTCAATTACACAGTGATAATGTCAGTGTATCCATTATACTTTGAATACGAGCGACCAAGACCAAGGCGACTCCTGGACCAACACTTCGGCTTGGGACTCACGCCAAACGATTTTTTGACCATAGTCGCTGTGCCGCAAATAAACAATAACTACTACAGGCCGTGGCGGAATATAGGAGCAGCAGGCGAAGGATCCTCCATTAAAGCAGACAAAGACAAGTTCCAAATTAATTTAGATGTCCAACACTTCGCTCCAGAGGAAATTTCAGTCAAAACCGCAGACGGCTTTTTGGTAGTGGATGGTAAACATGAAGAAAAGCAAGATGAGCACGGGTTTATATCTAGGAGTTTCACGAGGAGGTATCAGCTACCGGAAGGCATCGATGAAGCCTCACTGACGTCCAAATTGTCTTCTGATGGTATCTTATCGATCAGTGCGCCGTTACAAGTGCCACCGAAGTCCTCTAATGAGAGAGTAGTGCCCATTATACAAACTGGACCTGTTAAGAAGCAAATAGAAGGTGAATCTGATAAATAAAACAAGATTTTTGTGATTTTGAGCAACATTCCGTTACCTACGTACCTACATAATTTACATAATAATTTGTGAGTGGTATGTTACCTAGGTTCTTCATATTATGTTCGAGTTGTTTATTGCCGACTGCATATTTTGAATTCAAGTGACTTAAGAACGCTGTTGTAAACGCAGTGCGATAACCAAGAGAATGATGTATGTTTCTATAATTTTATTAAAGTTCTAGTCTCTATCAAGCTTTTCATTGAGTCGAAAAATCCCTAACATATGTAGGTATCTACCTATAAGAGCCCGCGCAGACAGAGAGCGGTCAGGAGTTCCGCGTTCGGCGTTCATTAGAATATACTCAGTCTATAACAACAACGCATACAGCGGGCGGTCTGACCGCGGCGGTCAAAGCGGAACGTAGCGTTCCTAGAGTTCTTTTCCCGTCAAGACAGAGAACACCGGAACGCCGCGATGTCTTGAGTTTGGAATAACGGAAAAGTTAATTGAATTGGTTAGGGAAAGGGGTTTATTAATCGACATTCGAAAATAAATATAGAATCTTTGTTCATCTTTAAGTAAATCCTGAAAAATATTAATGAATTCGCCTTGTTCTTCTCGCGTTGTGTTAATTGGGTGCACCCAATACTTCCTTTTCTTAGAAGCTGCTGAGCTCCACAAGATCAATAATTCTTCATCGGATGACGAACTTTCGAGTGACATGTTGCACGTTGAAAGACCCCAAACGAAACTAGAACGCGAGAATTTGCACGCCGCTTGTGTGCGTTGGAACTCTTGGGCGGTCAACGGTCACTAGAACGCAGAACTCTGACCGCTCTCTGTCTGCGCGGGCTCTTAACCTCAAATTTATTTGCAGGGCTTGTTTATTATCCTAGGTAGGTAGTAGGGGTGAGACGTATTTATCGTCACAGTTATTTGTAACAGGTATTAAAATATCACCGGTTGTCACTGTGACAAGATATCAAAAATAACATTGACAAGTATGAGGAGTATTTTGTAACAACTAATATTTTATAACACCTAGTATTTTAGTAACGACTGTTATTTGAGTAACACCTGTTACTGAACAAGTATTTGATAACAACTAGTATTTTAGTAACAACTGTTACTGAACAAATATTTAATAACGGCTAGTATTTTAGTAGCAACTGATATTTGAGTAATACCTGTTATTGAACAAATAATTAGGAGTATTTAGTAGGTATTTTTTAACAGTATTTTGATACAGCTATAATTGTGTGATTTGTAGGTCTGTTATATTATTTTTAATTCAATAGGTAATGAAATAGTTATGGTTCAAGTATTCGTTTAAAATATGTGGGATAAGAAAAACCCTGTTTACTTTTATTGTTTACTGAATATTTTAGACACATTTGTAAATAATAGATACATCGCTTTCATACATTTATTTAACATACTATTGTTAAGATAAGATAGGTAGGTACCTAATAAAAATATTGAAGTAAATTTCAAATGGAAGACCCTGTCTATTTAATAGGTCTGTACAGCTTTACCTTTACTTTTTTTTTTTTTTTTTTTCGAGAGGAGTAAAATACATTTACATATTGAAGACCCCGAAACGGGGTCCATATGTCGGGCTCGGGTGTAAACACCCCCTACCGACTAAAAGCCTCCTCTGTGCTGATAGCCCTGAAGGCTTTTACAGCGACGCCGGGCGGGGGCCTTGGAGGCCGAAAATGTAGCTCACAGGCGCGGGGCGTCTCGGACGGAGACTCGAACCTAGGACCGCCTGCTCACTTGGCTGGATGGAGAGAAGATCACAAACGATCTAATATATCTGTTAGTCCAGTGGACTCTAGGTTTGACGAGACTTCGCACTCGCCAGCGAGTGCGGTGATATATGTATGTCAGTATGTGTGAGTGTATATAAGTGTGTGACTATTTTTGTGTAGTGTTATTGTAGGTGTGTGATTTGCGATGTGCGTTTGAGTGGTGTTAAACAATTACGGGGCGAGGACTATCTCGTTGGGCTTCGATCAAAGTATGTGAATCGTATTATATTAGGTTGTGGCCGCTGGAAATCGTCAAAGTGACGAGTGGCAGCGGTTTGATGCACACGGCCGCTCCTACGTCTTCGAGGGCGGTGTGGTTGGTTTGGTGTCGGTGTTGGTGATGGTGTTGGTGTCGCGTTCGCGATCGTAATATAGTCGTCCGGGTCGACTAGTACGTGTCGAGGTCGCCTCTGTTTGTTCAGACTGTGGTCTAGAGGAGTGTAAGCACATGCCTCTCTCACCAAGATTTTAGGGTGCTCGGCCATCTTATCAAAGTAGCGTCGCGATATCTCCTTGAAATGTTGAGCGATGGTCGACAGCTTAAGATCGCAATGGAGATCTACATACGAACGAACCACGGTGCTCCGGTGGCCGTGCGCGTGAATCTATTCTGAACCACTTGCAAACGCCGCAAGTGGCTCGGCGGCGCGTGAGCAAACACGATGCTTGCGTACGACATAATGGGACGTACGATGGTCTTTGTTTTACCTAAACAGAACTTTTGAAATTCGAAGTTACCACAAGAGAAAGTACTTTGTAATACGTATAGATGGCGCTAACAAGTAACACCAAACAACGAAAAATATACGCCTCACTACAGTAGCTAGTATATTATCACAGATAGTATTAAAATAACAGCTAGTATCTTGTAACAGGTATTTGTCGCTGTTACTTTTGAGTCACAGTCACCGTCAAACCTAGTATTGCATTTTGCCTAGTACGTCTCAACTGTAGAGGTAGGCATAATATGTATAATGTCGTCAACACAGTTCGATGTTTGTCATTTGTAATGCCTTGAAAATTTACTGATTAAGAACGATATCAAAACTTGATTCGCAACCTTTCGTATGGACTTCACTTACAGTTTACACTAAAATATATCACCTAAAGCACCAAGAATCTCCAAATTATTTTGTCACTAGGTCGGTACTAATACTATCTAGGTATATAAACACACGAGATGGGGTTAAATTGACGATGATTGGGACTATGGACAAAAGGTGTTAGGGCTTGTAACAATCACAATTTTTATATTATATAAAGCTGGATTGACACAACACATGCCCGTGTTGTACCGCCCGACAAGCCCCGGTGTTGCAGCTGGCATTTTTCGCAGCGTTCCGCGGCACACAACAACGCGGTAGTTACTGGCCGTCATTTCCGCCGACCGCACGGTCATTTTGCTCGCGGCTTCGGATTATCACAGCAATACTGCGGCCTACAACGGCAATGATATAAAAATTGGCCCAATACCGCCGGCAAAGCCTTCTAGTTTATTGAAGATTTCTTTTTGCGAGCGTATAAACGATGTTTGTCTGTTCTAGGTTAAAATAATAATTTGTTGAGTAGAGAGCTGACGTTATTCAAATACAGTTTAACTGACAATCTGACCATCGTTTAACATAATATTCAGAATTGGGTTTTATCGCTTTTATTACTATTAGAAATAAAAGTAACCTAATCTAGTAACGCCATGAAGCATAGGCATTGCAGCAGTAGCTAAAATTTCGCGAAAATCGGTCCAGCCATTTCGGTGATAAGCCGGGGAATACGGAGAGAATTTAAAAGTTGATATTTTGTATAGGGCTCATGTAAGCATTCCTATTACGCATATTAGTGAAAAATTAAAATCTACCAGTATTATATCATAAACAGAGCCAAGTGTGAGATTATTTACCTATTCGATCCCGTGAAAGTTAACTATGATTTGTATGGCGTCGAAAGAGCGCCATCTAGTGACATTAGAGGAAAACATCATAGCGCTCTTTCGCTTCTCTTCCTTTTTATTTGTGATACCTTCCAATATAATATCTTTTTACTAATAGGCATCATGAGAGTTTTAGTTAGGTGCTGAGTTTGTTCATTTGTTTCGCTTTCACGCGTTAACTACTCAACTGATCAAAAGCACATAGGCTAGCTACATTTCATTCCGAATTATTTTCGTAAATCCCGAGGGAGTGCGATGCGAACCTTAAGTCCGGTACACATACACCGAAACATCGAAAAAAGCTTTGATAGGAAATAGCAGAGTTTCCGAGGTTCAAATTTTGGATTATTTGGGAAGTCCTATATCTAATAAAATAATAATAAAATTCTCATGTCACGGTGCGCGGGGCCGAATTCCTCCGAAACGGCTTGACCGATTCTCATGAAATTTTGAGTGCATATTGGGTAGGTCTGAGAATCGGAAAACATCTATTTTTCACCCCCCTAAATGTTAAGGGTGGTCGAATTCACACGAATTCTTTTTATTTTTTTGACACTTTGATTAAATTTGTCAGCATTAAAAAATACACACAACTTCAAATTTTCACCCATCTACGATCAACAGTTACTTTTGTATCGCGATTTTAATATCGGCAATACAACGTTTTTTGGGTCAGCTAGTTATCTATAAAAATATGGATATTCATTACAAGACTCTACTAGAAATATGGCGTATATTTCTTGTGACTACAAATATGGAAAATACTTAATAAAAATAGCACAGAATAAGGGATATTACAGCTCTTTAATTATGTTATTAGTCCGTACATACTAACATTAGATTGTAATAGGTGTGTATATTGTATATATAAATAATAAATAAAATAATATAATAAATAAGTAAATAAAATTTTTAATACAAAGCGCAGGTCCGGCCATATATTATTGCTGTCATCTCTTGTCTGGCGCACCCCAGTATCAGCTCGATCCATTTGACCTCGTGCACCGCAGAGCAGCTCAAATTGTCGGGGATCCAGTGCTCTGTGAACGGCTGGATCATTTGGGCTTGTGTACAGATGTCGCTTCATTGTGTGTCTTCTACCGCATTTATCACGGGGAGTGTTCCCAAGATTTATTTCACCTGATTCCTGCCGCCTAATTCCAACATCGCACGACACGACACAATTTAGGATATCATCCCCACCATCTGGATGTGCGGCGGCCCTCAACAGTGCCGTTTTCAAGGACTTTCAAAGTCAAAGTCAAAAAATCTTTATTCACTGTAAAACTTGTGCAAGTCAGGTTGAAATACAAAAGTTATAATAGCATTCAAATGAGTATAACAATATTCATTAACAAAATTTAGAACATTAATTCCAACTATCTTTATCATTCAAATAATCTTTCACATTATAATAGGCCTTAGATTTTAATTAATTTTTTACGATACATTTAAATTTTTTAAAGGTAATATTTTAATTTCATTAGGGAGTTTATTATAAAATATAACACAATCCACTTTAAAAGATTTAGCAATTTTACGGAGCCTAGTAGATGGAATTTCTTCCACGTACTTCTAAGCTGTGCGGTTTCCTTGTGTGGTGTTTCCGGGTCGATGCGACATGCTTTTAAAAAAAGCGCTTACACTTTCCTTAAAGGCCGGCAAGGCTCCTGTGATTCCTTTGGTGTTGCAAGAGAATATGGGCGGTGGTGATCACTTAACACCAGGTTACATCGCTCGTTGGTCCTCATTTTCCATAACAAATACTATTTGTTTAAAATTGAAAAGCAAATCAACCACCAAAAAGGATATTGTTAATTTTTTTATATATCAAGTTTTTTGCTTTTGCAAATGGTCAAGGCTGATAATGTAGGAAAAATAATGTAGAGAGCATTTGATTTATTTATTCATTTCAAATACAAAGAATCACAAGTTACATTAAATGTTTTTAAAGTTTAAGGATGTGTCACTACAGTGTATAATTTAAAGTTTAATAGGTATTTAATAGGTATTTTTAGACACAAAATAAAAAAAACTACATTTAAAAAAACCGACCTCTAAAACTGAAAAGTGTGAAATAACTAAAAAATTAATTTACTACACCTATTAAGCAAACTGCAAGCCTTTAATATTAATAAAATTCTATTACTTGTATTATTATATTTTAAACGTAGTTTTTCTTATTTTTTTCCTTTTTTGTGTCAGTTAATAATACATAATCAACCTGAATGAAAACTACTAAAAAGGCTGTGCACAAAAAACATTTATATCATCCACGTAGACAAAAAATTTCATAAAAAATGTTCATAAAATGAAAACTTCTAGGTCAATCTATATGGAATAAAATGGCATCTATAGAAGAATTACGTAAATCCGATCATAAATCTTAGAGTAATCGGTGTACATACATAAAAAAAATACCGATTGAATTGAGAACCTCCTCCTTTTTGAAGTCGGTTAATTAAAACAATCAAGTATACGTAAATATATATGTCTAAATATTTTACAAAGATCATTTAATTTAATCTTAACTTTATTATTGAAAAATAAATTTCTGGTTATAGTAAACTCGATTAAGATGATTGAGTTGTTATAAAAAAGTAAAAACTTAAGTATTAAGATCGTTTATTATTTCGACTTAGCAAGTCGTGTCGTACTAACATACTTGTATATCTCTATGGGTGATGGTTAAATTTTATAATAGGAGTTCGATTGACTCCAATAATATTATAGTATTAAAAGCATTGGATTGACTCTGGGTTTTATGACAAAATTATTGTGACACTGTAATTTATTTACTTACATTTGCAAAATAATAACATCTCTCTATAACTTTATATATATATATATATTATATTATAAACTTTTAGTTATATAATTACATAGTATTCACATATTTATCTATATCTCACGGGCACAAATTCCACCTCATCCTTAAGATCGACAGCATATGTGGTTGCTTCTACCTTACTCTCTCTTGGTATTTCATTATGAGTTATTTCAGCTTCATCCCGATCTCCTCTCTCAGCTCCCACATCAGCATTCTCCTCCTTGATGAAATTGGTATTTTCAATTTCTTCCCGACTGAAATTCGGCGCTGACGTTGATATCTCAGTACCATTGTTTAATGGGAACGTAATATCCAGAATACCATTATCCAAAATCCAGGTACCATTTTCATTGACGTAGTCAGGCAAAGATTTTATCACCAAAAAGCTACTTTGAACCCCCATAGCATTATTTTGTACCGCCTGCACCATTACTAAGCCTTTTCTCGCCTTAACAGCGACATCCTTTTCTAGGAAGCCGTTCAGAGACATTTTGATTTTATATTCATTGCCAATGATGCCTTCATTACTGGTTACCGTGGGAAAATGCTTCGTAAAACCCTCCATTATATCCTGGAATATTTCACGTCTCACTTCTTCCCAAAAACGTTTAGTGTCGAACATATCATCTCGAAAGTAATTGTTCATGCCAAATTCATCGTATTCATGATAGCTATGGCCCCTTGGCGCTGCACTGACACTTGCCAAAATACCGAGTACTATTATCAACAGCATTGTATCCTTTGTTTCAATATATTAAATTCTAATTGCACTTCACCAACAGTAAACTAAGAACTGATGCAGCGCACTTTTGGTTTTTATTTATATGATACGAGTAGGGTCAAAGTTTATCTACAGTTTCTAGAGAGAACTTTGTTGACACACTCAGGACGACTTTCTTATCAGTACAAGTGTTCTTTGTTTAACGTACTGTATTTTCCCGATGGGTATGTTTTGATGATACTTTGAGACTAACAATTATTAATAATACATATTTGAATGTCATTTCTAATTCAACGACATAAAGTCACTTTTGAATTTAAACTATATTTTTTACCTTACCACCGATTGGTTGCTTAAGTTTAGCGCCGTATTAAGAGATTGATGCCCCACGGCCGTTCCCAATATACTATCTACAGATAGAGATAAATTACTACCTTCTACTGTCAGTAATTAGCTGTCAATAATCTGAAGCTGTCCCAATATACCCGATAAGTCATTCTTCTATCGCTGGTAAGCTATACGTCGTCCCATTGACAGACAGTGTATACGGATAAGGTGAGTTACCGTCGATAAGTTTATTGGGACAGAAAAGTCAACGATAGTAACGATTTTTATCTCAATTAGGCCACACCCGGAGATTAGACTGAATATTGGAAACGGCCGTAAAACAACAACAATCACAAGAAAAGACAACGATAGTTACGATTTTTATCTTAAGTAGGCAACAACCGGAGTTAGATTGAATATTGGGAATGGCCGTTAGACACGACCTAATAAACGCGTAGGCAGAGTTTCGCTTCAGACAATTTTTGAGCTTTGTTATTTAAAATAATACGTCTAAATCTAAGCGGGCATTGTCATGAGCGCTTGCCTGTATATATTAAAAGTTTATCTGAAATTTTACATAATTTTCTACAATGTTACCATCTATCCATCGAGACTTAACGAGGCAGTTGACACGACCTGGTACAAAAGGTAAAACGCACTTCATGGTACGAATTTTTGCGATTCGGTTTAGGTACCTAAACTGAACTGCATCGGAATTGAATCGGTAATTAAGAGTTAATGGTAGGCCTACAGGTCACCTGATGTTAAGTGATCACAGGAAATGCCAATCTTTAAGAAAAGTGTACGCGCTAGCATAGGTGCTCGACTGCCCTAAGGGATAAAAATAAAACAAAGTACACCAAAATTTATAATTTAATAAATATAAACTGTCTATAACAACATAATTAACACAACATTATGTTCCTCTATTTCTAATCACGCGTTTTGCTTCAATGGGAATATTATTTCCAGAACTCCATTTTTCATGGTAACCTTGCCATCACCTTCTATGGCGTTATCAGGCAGTCCATCACGTGTCGACGAAAATAGAGTACCTTGTCTTGGTGAAATATATTTAACCGTGACAGAGTCCTTTGTTCTGGTCACACGGAAATTGTCGAGAAGCGCGCCAGATACATCTATTATGATTTTATATTCGTTACCGACGACTCCACGAAAGCGATCGCTAATACTAATCATACTCCCCTCCTGTGTGTTGACTCCTGGGTGTGTAGTTTCAAAACATTTTAAATGATCCGCACCTACACTTAAGCAATTTACTATATCGTCGTCACTCAGGTTGTCTAGATTGTAGGTTGGCGCTGCACTGACACTTGCCAGAATAGCAAAGGCTATTACCAACAGCATTCTATTCATTTCAATATATTAAATTTTAATTGCACTCCACTAACAGTAACTAAGAAGTGATGTGGCAGTTTTCATTTGTATTTATATATAAAACAAGCCGGTTCAAAGTTTATCATTTATTAAATTTTATTATTTATCAAATTATTTTTGTCAAAGTTTCTGGATTCTAAGGTCAACAGTCTTATCAGATGTACATGGGGCACACTTAAAAGTTTTGCACTTCTAGCTAGTCAGAACTATTTGAATTTCGAATATTATATTTTTTGAAACGTTGCAACCTTCTTAGTAATAAAAACACAATTGGCTGGTAATCATTTGTCAATTGTCTTTTATCACACATCAAAATTCTACGTATGCAACGAAAATGGAATTAAGTCGAAAAGATTTTAGATCGATAATTTTTTCTGTTCCTGTTCCGCTCGTCTTCAAAATGCTTTTGGGAGAGAAGCACCTTGCTTGAGCACCGTGAGGCGATGGTTTTACTGAATTTGAGAGAGGTCGGGTTTCTTTACATGATGAATTTCGTGAAGGGCGGCCTTCAACTGCCGTCAACGAGAATAATGTGGCTACTGTTAAGCGGCTAATTGAAGAAAACCCGCGGATTACCTATGAGACAATGCAAGGACTATTGGGGATTGGTATGAGCCAAATTCACATATAGGAACTGGGGGCCGGGGCCACTTATAGTGTCTGTCATATTTTGGGGGGTTTTTTTGCCATAATCGCCACGCTTGGCGAGCTGGCGATCGCAGCAAGTGGTGTATTCCTAACGAAATATGCTGATGCCCATCCTCCGTTGTTTGTATCCCTTAGTCGCCTCTTACGACATCCACGGGAGGAGATGGGGTGGTGCTATTCTGTTGCGACACCACACGTATAGTAATTTGCTATCGACTATCAATACTCACTCGCGGTTTTCTTTCACGCGGATTTCCATCAGCGTGCTGACCTAGTCCGCATGCGTGACTCCGATCGCTCCTACCCACACGTGAGACAATGTCCCACCTGCAACAATCCGCGTTCCACTCGAATGCAGCACGCGTGATAGGAAACACGTCACGTTAAATAATAGGATCCGGGTAGTCTGCGTGCGGAATTTGTCTGAAATTCCGCGTGACTGGAAAACCGCCCTAATACGTCTCACTCATATACGTGACTAATACGTCCCTACGCAAAACCCCCACACTGGAAATTTTCAAAATACAAAAATAAACAAGTTTAAATTAGTTTTACTGTCTGAAATAAATTGTGGTCACTGTATCATTCATTACAATCTATCTATATATATAAAAGAGAATGTATGTTTGTATGTTCCCTAATAACTCCTAAATTATTCGACCGATCTCAATGAAATCTTTTGTAATAGATTCGTTGAAGCCCAAGGAAGGTTTACATATATAATTTATATCGCAAAACAAAGTTTGCCAGGTCAGCTAGTTTATAATAATAACAATGTGCACTCGTCACATCGCCACTTCGCAGAAAATAGAAATTCATGATAACATTGCAATAAACAGAATCAAATTTCATATGACGTGTAGCTGTTTAGAGCGTACGGATCACCTGGTGTTAAGTGATCACCACCGCTCACATTCTCTTACAACACCAGAGGAATCACAGAACCGGCCTTAAAGGAAGGTAAGTGCTTTTTTGAAGGTACCCATGTCGTATCGTACCGGAAACACCGCACAGGGTAGCTCATTCCACAGCTTTTTATTAAGTGGAAGAAAGCTCCTTGAAAACCTCACTGTGGAGGACCGCTGCAAATCCAGATGGTGGGGATGTTATTCTTAACGTGTCGTGCGAAGATGGAATTCGGCGGCAGAAATCAGGTGAAAGAGCTCTTCGAAACACTCACCGTGATAAATGCGGTAGAAGACACACAATAAAACGACTACTGGAATACTGAACTTCTCAAGTTGAAAGTACTTTAATTTACTTAAATTATGATACTCGTAAGTGCATCATAGCATATGCCTTCCAATAAAGAAAGTTTTTCAAATATGTCCATCAACGACGAAAGACCTTAACAAATATAAAAAAACGAATAAACTCCTCCTTTTTAAGTCGGCTATATAGGTGTTTGCATAATAATATATTTTATTCTATTGATTGTGCAAACTAATTCTCTATTTAACAGCTTTCGGCACGAAATTTCTATAGACTAATAAATTACCTTCGGATATTAAATAACTATAACATTATTCTATGATTGCTCATATTATAATCCACACAATATTTGAACACTCGCCAAAGTCAATTTCCATCGAAACTAGGTTACGTATAGTTAGGGTAACTCGAAGTGACGAAATAAAACCTGTGTGACTTCCCTAAATACTTACTTATGACTTATAGCATTCGTTCTTTTCATTTTCATTACCTCAGAGCTTACGGCTATTTCCCCAAATTGGGTAATCACTGTTAAAATATTCATCGTATGATTTATCAAACACTGTTGAAATGATAGTTTAGTAGACTGGCTGAATAGTGTATAAGATATGTACATAGTGTTGTTTATATTTTTAATCTGCCAGTTAGGTCAAAAGTTATCTTCAGTTTTTGTAGAGAGATAGGCCGATTACCTAGAACGGGTTTTCCTGTTTAACTTGCGGTATGTCCCCGATTGATATATACTTAAAAATAAAAATGATTTAATTTAAACGTTTCCTTGTCGTTTTTGTTAATGTGGGTGTTTATTGTGAATTCGTAAATATCTGGACCCAGATTAAATATTTGAATAAATCGTAAAATATTATGAACAGAAAGTTTATTCAAAAAATCCAAAGACTGCCTCATCTGAGACAATTTACTGGAACAAACATGTCATTTACTACTACAAATATATGTGGTACTAGAGCAAACAACTACGTCATTCCTCTATACTTGAACGAGACTTCCATTCCTTTGAACGTGTCCTATATTATGTCCTTTTCTGTAGGTACCCCTGAAAACGCGTGTACAAAACACCACGATGATGTGGAAACGCAAATTTAAACAATGACATACCTATTGTCTTTTATTATATACTAGCTTTTACCTGCAACTTCGTTCGTTCTATGACACAGCAAATATCCCTTATCATTGTGGACAGTCCATATTTTAATAGTAATTCCCCTGTGAACTTTAATCTCCTATTTCGTTCACATGTAGGTCAAAGTTTCAAAAATGCTCGAACAAATGTTTATAAATTATCTCTTATCGAGTGCCTAAATACAAAGTTTCATGGTTTTATCTTCGATAATGACGAATTTCCATACAAACTGCCATCCCCTATTTCAAACCTTCCATTTATATTTTCTTGCAATAAAAGGCAGCCTATATCCTTTTTCAAGGTCTTGTCTATATCTGTACTAAATTTTATCAAAATCAGTTTAATGGTTTAGGCGTGAAAGCGTAATAAACAAAATTTACCAGTGGGAGGCGCCCTTGCACCGGATGACTGATGATGTTATGGATACCACAACGACGCCTATTTCTGCCATTTTATTTGACTGATTATTATTTTTACTATACCTAGGTAACACTGAAAATGCTTAGAAAATGAAAATTGGCTCAATGTAGAATACTTTTATTGTTTTTCAAAGTAATCTCCGTTCCCCTCTACACATCGTCGCATTCGATGGAACCACTGAGAAAAGTAGTGGGCCCATTCTACCTTAGGGGTCTCTTCTATGACATTTTCGTACGCTTTCACCGCATCTTCAGGGCTCGTAAAGCGAATACCTCGAATTTTATCTTTAGTTCTTGGGAATAAATAAAGGTCGCAGGGCACCAGGTCAGGACTGTATGGCGGATGACTCATTATCTCGACACCTGCCATAGTCAAATATTCAACAGTCCGTTTTGCGGAGTGCGCTGAAGCATTGTCGTGGTTAAGGAGGATCCTGCTTCGAGGGCGCTGCTGTCAAATTTTTTGTCAGTCTGCAGTAACTGTCCTTCCATCTTCTAGCACAACTGTCGCGAAATGACCTTTCCGACCAAAGAATGAGGCAATCATCTTTTTTCCTTGACTTCTT
>CATIXQ010000041.1:4195585-4221304 GCA_949711755.1 Leptidea juvernica
TGAGAAACAGCTACAATAACATTAGAATACAAAGGTAAATTTCGCCATTATATATACAAGACTATTATAGCTCAGATGGGACATTGGGTGATCCGGAGAGCAGAAGACCCCGGTTCGAATCCAGATGTCCTATTAATTTTTTTTTGTTCAAGTTTTGTACATTCTTAAAAATCCGAGCAAGGCTCGGTCGTCCGGATATTATATATATAAATGAAACGCTAAAACTCGAGAACGGCTGGACCGATTTGGCTAATTTTGGTCTTGAATTATTTGTGGAAGTCCAGGGAAGGTTTAAAAGGTGAATAGATATGAAAGTGTTCGGAATTAAATAAAAACAACAATTTTGTTTTTCCTTTGATGTGTCCCCCGTCGTCCGATATTTGTTTTGTATGGACATATTTTCTTTGAGAGAATTTATTGACGCACAGTTTGACAGTTCTGCTGTGAAACAATTTCATTACAACAACAGTGAGCATATTTTACCAAATAATTCTTGATGTTATGATATATTATTGACAAATTAATAAAAAACAGTATTTTATTTATTATATACAGAACAACGTCTGTCGGGTCAACTAGTTTTGAATAAAAATATTTGAATTTGACACCTTTGCTTGGCGGTTACATATATCTTCGTCAAAATGTAATTGTTACGAGCATTAAATATTTAATCATTAGTTATGTCCTGAGGCCTGGAAGTTCGCCAACAGAATATGAAATACAACTTACTGGTTCGCTGCGGTGAGACCGGTAGTATTTTATCACCCCCCAATCTACTCTTCAGGGGTAAACTAGTTAGGTTGTTCAAAAACAATAATTCATTATTTCTTTACGAAGCTGGTCGTGCAAAGCAGAGCAGCTTGAATTGTCGGGAACCCAGTGCTCTGTGAACGGTGTTGCGTAGAGACGTCGCTTTGTCACAGGTCGTCGGTTTGTGTACAGATGTTGCTTCATTGTGAGTCTTCTACAGCATTTATCACGGGGAGTGTTCCGAAGAGCTGTTTCACTTGATTCCTGCCGCCGAATTCCACCTTCGCCACGCTTCGATACGCCACAAATTAGGACATCATCCCCACCATCTGGATGTGTGGCCGTGGTCCACAGTGCGGTTTTCAAGGAACTTCTTAGATGTACTACAAAGCTGTGGAATGAGCTCCTTTGTGCGGACACCTAAGGTTGGCAACGCTCCTGTGATTCCTCTGGTGTTGCAAGAGAATGTGGGCTGCGGTGATCACTTAGCACCACGTGACTCGTACCCTCGTTTGTCCTCCTTTTCCTTATAAAAAAGCCTAAACATGTACCTACCACCCGGCACAAGGACCGCTATAAAATAGCTCTTAGATCGTCGACGCGAACATGGTCAAAAAGCAAGAGATGCGAAGATGCCCAGACATAACCTGGCGCTTCAAATGGGATTTAGCAATAATCTGAGTGGTTCCAACATACCCGGCACATAGACGACCCGTATATTTAATTGTAAGCGATATGCTAATCGAGTCATTAAGGTGTATGGCAAACGAGGAAAGGCTCGAAAGTGCCACTAGTTGAATGAATCGTTTTATTATGCTAAGTACGAATTAGTAATTTCAAAAGCTTTAGTTTTCCGGTGATCTGTTTCAAAGGAGTAAGCATGATGGTTGGTCCAGCTTTTTTTTTTATAAATGGAGATATTATATGAATTTTGGTGTTGCTCAATAAGCACGTAACTTGGTGTTTGCGTTGTCTGAAATCCAAGAAATACGTATTATTATGTAAAAAAAAATGTCAGCAATGCAATTCACATGTAGTAGAAGTGAAGCCTTCAAAACTTTTATCGTCAAGATGGTCAGCTCTTGTATAATAATTGTAAGATGTGCATTGTGCACGAACCTCTAAACTGCATATGAAGTCCTGGTACATGTTGCTAGAATGACGCATGACTTCAATTCAAAAATATAGTACAAATATAAAAGTGGATGTGACCTACTATTAATTGAAGGACCCCTGTGCCAGAAGGCCACGCTCTTCCATATCAATTCAAATTAACAGTACCAAAAACTAGGGACCACAAAAAGTCTATACAAATATAATATCACGAAAGAAAAATATAATACAAACAGGATGTCTGTGTGTTGTGTGTATGTGTATGTGTGAGCGTGTGTGTATGTGTGGGCGTGTGTGCGTGTGAGCGTGTGTGCGTGTGTGTGGTGTGTGTCATTGTTACTTTTCGTAATACACTACTTATTGTACTATTAAGGAGGTAAACCTAAAATTTACTTCGTGTAGTTAAATAGCTCTTCTATTTCAACATAATTCATAGATTTCAAGAAAGTGGTTAAACTTCTTCTACATTCCACTGATCGCGTTCCCTTGGGAGTTAATTTTTCGTGATAAAATGCTTACAATAATTATTATAATAAATCCTAATTTTAGACGTTTCTATTCATAGACGTTCATATTCCATATAATACAAATTCTATTTATTGAAAAAAAAAATCTTTGCAAATCTTTGCGTATGATATACCTAATTATTAATAAATATTACTAAATGTTTAGAACATATTTAAAAACAACGGTGCATTCTCGGCAAGAAAAAGCTTTTCACGCCTTTTCAACTAGATTGTTTTCAAACTTAATTAACAACTTAAAACTTAATTTAAACTCAATTTATTCAAAAATATAGTAGTAAGTACATCAAAATCATAAATCAAATAACATTAAAACTATCATAAATAACAATAAAATCTTCATCTGCAATGGGTTCAACAAGACTCAAAACTTTTGTTTCAGTGAAACACTTAATTCATAAACTACTTCTTCGATGGAGCATTTTCAGTATCTCTCTGAGGAATATGTATCCTCTCAAATAGTTCGCAAACTTTATCTCTACCCAGACAATAATCATTCACGGCGCTGTCGTCGGCGTAGATCTTGTTACCTACAATCACACTGCCGACCTTATTTCCATTGAATAGAGTTGACAATTCAGAGTCACATCCGTTGCTATCCTTGTTTGAGTTGTGCATTGTTTTACACGAATTAGGGCTGCGTGAATTTATGTATGGGCTTTCATTCCGGGAACCACAAATAGCCTGTATTATTGCGTCTAAAGCGATTTGATCCTGCATCCGTCGCTGTACGGCTGTCGCTTGAACATTGGCCACAATCTCTTTGTATTTGTTTTCTAATTTGTCTATAGCAGTGTGTAGTTCTGCTTGATTTTCGTCAACTTCATTAATTGCTTGACTGCGTTGCTTCAATGCTTGAAGTTGCACACTACATTCAGCTAAATGTTTTTGTCTTTGTAAATTTGCTATTTTTGCTTCGTATATTTTTATTAGTTTTAATTTTTCTCTTTCAATTTTGATAATTTTTTTTTCAAATTCTTCTATTTTGGATGACACATGAATGTTATCATAAGCTCTATCCGGTTTATCTAAGAGCTTGTTAATGACACACAATTGATTACTTTTTATTTCATCCAACTGATTCTTGAGGTCAGAGATTACTTCATCTTTTTTTTGAATAACGATGTTTTTTTCTATAATTATGTCATCGTGAAATTTATTCATTTGCTCAATTTCATTAATTTTATCTATATGAAGTTGTTTTAAAGCCTGTTCGTGTTTTTGTTTCAGATCTTGTAACTGAATTTCGAAATCAGCAGTGATTTCTTCACGAAGGGTAGTTTTTATTCCAATAATTTCTAGTTTATGCTTAGCTTCAATATCATTTATTTCATGTTTTTTCAACATATTATAACTATCGATTTGGTTTTGTAATTTTTCTAAAGAATCTAATAAAGAGTTTCTTGAATCATGAACTTCTTGTAGTTTGTTCTTAAGACATTCTAAATTAGTAACACTGTTCTTTTCCATAGAATTCGTACTTGTGGACGTATTCACCTTAACAATGCAGCTATCTTGGTATTCCTCATTTCGAATTTTAGATTCTTTCTTTAAAGCAATAAGTTCATTGTGCAATATAAGGTTTTGATTTTTAATTTCCCTCAACTTCATAATGAGATTTACTGCCCTGTGTTGATATTCAAAGTTGTCATCACTGTGAACAAATGCGTCAGGTGGGTTGACACCATAGGTACAACAGAGAGATGATTGCTTGTTTGACTTACATGCATCATATTCACTTCCAGGAATACTATCACGTGGTGTTGAACTAACTATTCTTGGAGTGCTGGTTACATCACATTCAGTTTTTATATCGTTATGTTCAGAATCAATTACAATGCATTCAACTTCACTGGATAATTCATCACTCTGTGTTTCATTGTCAAGGGGATCGAGAGATTCACTGTTTGGAGCAGTCAGAAATGGATGACCTAATACTCCTATAGCTAATTGATAGCAAAGAGAAAATGTGTATTTATTCCTCAAATATTTTTCATCATCCTTACAATTTGACAATTTCTGAATCCAGGCGTTACATATTTCTATCACGTCCTGGTCTATTAGCTGGCCTAGGTAATTGCGCATTATTTGTAAATAGCGCTTGAATTCTGTATCAAGATTAGTTCCATCATTTTCATTCATATTTTCACCAATTTTACTGAATGCTTTAAAATTTTGTTTGTCAGAATTGATTTGTTGTCATATCAATTCTATCAAGAACGAAAAAGGTGTGTCAAAAAGATTTCATTATTTTCTTTTAATGAGCAGTATTATTAGGCCCTAGTTTTATTTTTGCTTCAACTTTGAAGCCAAAATTTAATCACTCTTTTAATACTATAATATCATTGTTTTAATCTGAATGACTGAATGTACGCAATTAATGTATTCCATAATTGAATTATATCTTCCTTAAAGTCGCATTGATTTTCGTAATAATCTTAAATGTTATTAGTAAATCACACAAATATCTTAATATAGTAGAATCAAAATAAGAACATTTTCAAAAAATACAATTTAAAATCGGTGTCTTTCTTGAAAATACAGTTGATTCTAAGAAGACGGCTTAAAAATTTCAAGAAAACGTGTTAAAGATTGAGATTGAATTTCTAGAAAAGCATATTTTATTCGAGCCGGAGATTCGCTTGGGTCAGGAAATTCCCCAGGGTGCTTATAATATAGCCCATATTACTAGATTTTCTAGCCTGTAGTCCGATATGATATGAATATGTTATGAATTAAAATAATATTTATATCGTTCACTAGAAAATTCACTGTAAAATGTAAGTAACTTCCTTATCTAGACACAAATGGTAATACAAAAATGGCTGATTAAAAGCGTTTCTGATGTAATCGAAACCAGGCTTACTCCGTAATCGGCCGAAGTTTGCTCGGGCGATACGGCCGAACTCGGACGATCGAATCAAACACTAGCAAAAGAAACAAACCGCGTACACCAACATGACCGTCATCGTCCGATGACTTCCGGAATTGACCGATCAACCGTTGAGTCCGAACTTGTTGGGATTCCTCGCCAGTCAGCCAGCATCTACAGTTAAAATTTTGTGTATTTATTAAAACACATTCTAAAATATTCGAAGGAATTGATAGGTTGTAATTTAATTTCTTCAAAGAGGTGGTGGTATTCACCCAGTTGTTTTCTGTACATAAATATTTAATAAACCCTGACACGCTGATGCATTAAATTGCGGTATGAATTTTCTAAAAGATACATTTCTTTGAATAACTTTTGAAAAACGCGACTTCACTCTATGGTGTGTGTCTTCTACCGCATTTTTCACGGGGAGTTTTCCGAAGAGCTGTTTAACCTGATTCCTGCCGCCGAATTCCACCTTCGCACGACACGCCACAAGTTAGGATATCATCCCCACCATCTGGATGTGTGGCGGTCCTCCACAGTGCGGTTTTCAAGGAGCTTTCTTCCACGTACTACAAAGCTGTGGAATGAACTTCCTTGTGCGGTGTTTCCGGGACGATACGACATGGGTACCTTCAAAAAAAGCGCGTACACCTTCCTTAAAGGCCGGCTACGCTCCTGTTATTCCTCTGGTGTTGCAAGAGATTGTGGGCGGCGGTGATCACTTCACAACTGGTGACCCGTACGCTCGTTTGTCCTCCTATTCCATAAAAAATAAAAGGTTGTTGTCCGCCATCGGCTGACAAAATCGGGTTTGGTGTACGCGAGCCGTAAGACAGGGTGGCCAATATTTGCCGTCACTACAGCGCAGGCAAGCTTGCCTTTATCTTAATATAACACTTTTTAGAGGATTAAAACGCGTGTAATCGTAACTCTTAACTTTAAAAATCGTACTAGTGTTGTCTAAGACTATTTTCATATATTTCTATGCGTTACAGTATAAGTGAGTAAATTAAAATGTCTTCTGATTATACAGTTATATTTTTACATAATACATTAGATTTTGCGTTAAGAATACATTTTTATTATTATTTTAATTAATCCGACGTTTAGTGACCTTAACATAGCACGTTTTCTAGTCTCTAATCTAGTTATAAGACAATGGCTACCATTACTGAGGTGATGGTATTTTATGAAAACGTTTTTGGGTGCGCTGACTAAATTGTTTGATGTATATAATCATCATTATCATTTCAGCTGAACGACGTCCAGTGCTAGACAAAGGCATGCCTCAAATATCTCCACGACAAGTCATCCAACCTATCTTGACCAGATCATCGGTCCATCTTTGGGGTCGTAACAATACTGCGTCTTCCGGTTGTTTATCTTCTTGTGGCCGTTTTTAAGACAGTTCTCATAAAATGTGTTGTTATTTAATAATCAAAACATATTTATCCTACAGAATACAATTTAATAATACTACGACATTTTTAAAATGTGGGTACATTTCCAACTTTATTGTCACCTTATTCGAAAGGGACACGATTCGAGTGAGACAACTGCGCGACTATCTCATGGGGTGAGAGACGGTGGCAGAGACGGGGTACTAAGGAGTCAGCAGATAGCGGGTGGTGTTGCGGGGAAGGGTCGTAATCCCCAACCGCCTCCCCACCAGCGTCTTTCACCCCATGGGACGGTCGCGCATGAAGTTGTCTGACTATAGCAGCTTTCAGTCTTAGCCAGTATGGCTATCATTACCTTATACCATACAATTCATGTGAATTTCGGAATAAGAAAATCATTTTGCAGCTCCTGTGATTCCTGCGGTGTTGCAGAAGAGTGTGGGCGGCGGTAATCACTAACCCATCACGTGAGCCTCCAAAACTACTGGCATTATAGATCTGAAAACAGGTATTTGACAAAATCTTGTTTTTGATAGCATTTATGTACCTCAGATGAATACGTTAACAGTAGTCTCCATTAGGGGATAGCTTCCTCCAACATCAAACCGTACTTAAGTAAATTCACAAAATAGAAAGCATTTCTCTTTTAAACATAACAACATCGCGACTACAAAAGGGTTGAGCAAGCTGCGCAACTATAAAGATAAAAATTAAATTCACGTTCCTCACATAAAAATAATCTTTGCCACTTTACGACGTTGAATGGAAAATAAACCTTACGGTTAATATTATTGAGTTGTATTTTATTTACAAGAGGGAGCAAACGGGTAAGAGGCTTATGTGATGGGGAGTGATGAGACAACTGCCTATGGACATCAGTAACACCATGAGTCAAGAGATGCGTCTCTGGCCCTTAATTTGGGAGTATGATGTAAAGTTGAAAGTCCTTAAATGTATTTATGTATGTTTATATGAATTTATGTATGTTTAAGTAAGTATATTGTATTAAATATATCGTTGTCTTGTAACCCATAACACAGGCTATATTTGCTTAAATTGGGGCAAGATAATTTGTGTAAAAAGTGTGTCACGGCTTAATCTTTTACATTAAGCCGTCATCTGCCAATCTATCAATGACTGCAGGTTTTATACAACCGAGTGAATCGCTTTTTTCTTAGAGAGTCTCGCTAAGATGGTACCATGATCAAGTGAAGACAACAATATCATTAAACACATAATCAAATCAAAATCAAACTGATTCACGTAGGTCACGGAAATGACACTTATGAATGCCAAAAAAAAAATCTTATTAAATCTACCGCTACTTCGTAAAGGGTTGAGCTAATTAGAAGAAGTAGCAAGAAACTCATTGCCACTCTTTTATATAAAGATTTACATTTAAATCGATTTACAAATCATTTCAAATTACAATATAATATGTAAAATGATGCAACAGACACATTCAAACGTCATACTATTTTAATACGTGTTAAGTAGTACATCTCCATTATAAATGACTTGCAAGCTGAAAACAGTTACATTCTCTGGTAATTTTAATAATACGGAAGCCAATTAGCAATTCGAATGCATAGCATTGTTTAACTCGTTACTTAAACTTATTAAGTTGCACAAACATCCAAGTTTGCACTAACCATAACGCCTAATTTCCAGCGTCCAATTCTGCAGAGTTCATGAGCAATTCGGTCGAGTATTTCGAGAGTTAATTGGTGAAGTAGGCACAGCTGACTCGTTATGGGGTTGAATTATTCCGTCGCTTATTGGTACTTACTGTTGCTATGCAAATTTTGCTACTCATGAGAGTACTTCTACCTATTAGCAAGTATACAGGACGCAATTGCAATTCTGAGTCGATTATCTATTTCTAACATCTGTTTGAGGATGTTCAATTTACAACGAATATCCTTGCCAGATCAATAAATTCAATTTCAAATATTTTTATTCACTAGTAGCTGACCCGACAGACGTTGTTTTATATATATGTAATAAATAAAATAATGTTTTTTATGAATTTGTCCATAATATATCATAACATCAAGAATTATTTGATTGTTGTTGTAATGAAATTGTTTCACAGCAGAATTGTTTGATTGTTCTGAACGACGGGGGCCACATCAAAGGATTTAACAAAATTGGTGTTTTTATTTAGTTCCGAGCATTTTCATGTTTATTTACCTTTTTTTTCAAGACTCAAATTAGCCAAATCGGTCCAGCTGTTCTCGAGGTTTAACGAGACTAACAAACACCAATTAATTTTTATATACATATGTATATAGATAGTAATTAAAATCACTTATTGAACGTACTAAACTACCACTTATTCGAAAAGTTATGCCTCAGATCTTAGAAGAATGGCGGCAAGAAACTCAGCGGGCTTCTTTTATCATTCTTTATATTTAAGTACTAGCCACTTCTGCCCGCTTCTTAAGCCAGAAGCCATAAACCATATATTATCTTAGCCATGGCCATATTCCCATCGAATGGTGGTAATTTCATGTCGAAACTATCAGTAATTTAGGCGTGATAGAGCCTCAAACAATGACCATTTTCATATATATATATATATATATATATATATATAGATATGCAAACATCAAATAGTTACAAACACAGATTCTTCATTACAGTATCTTTCCCATAAACAAGTTTGCGGTTTTCCCGAACTGCTATGACTTACACATCCATGACTCGAAAACAAACATCCATATTCATCATATAAATGCTTGCACCTACCGGGATTCAAACCCGGGACCTCTAACTTAGTAGGTAGGATCGCTAATCACTCGGCTATACAGGTCGTCACAAGATGTCGGACTTAAATTAAAACCTTACATAAAATGTTAGCAAACAGTACAACGTCAACTTTGCTCCCGATATTATTTAGGCGCTAATTTATTTAATAACAATGGATTGTTCAAGGAACCAAGTTTAGAAAGCGGATTAAGCTTATCACCGCCATATTCGTTGTAACTTCGATCGGTTTTTAATAAAAGAATATTTTTTATTAAATTATTGATAACTAGCTGACCCAGCAAACGTTGTTTTGCCAATATTAAAATCGCGATACAAAAGTAACTGTTGATCGTAGATGAGTGAAAATTTGAAGTTGTATGTATTTTTTAATGCCGACTCATATATCTCTGATGACTCTGAGCACTCCCCGTGAAAAATGCAGTAGAAGATGCAGAGAGAACCCACATCTCTACGCAACGCCCTCGAATCGCGAATCAAGCTGATTGGAGATGATTTGATCGTCGATGATTTGAGCCGCTCTTCGTTATATGCGGTCAAATGGAAGAAGCATGGTAATGTACATCAAATATTTTTTTAAGCTATTGCATAGCTTCTATCGCGGGCCTTGAGCGTGGAGACCGAATCCAGAAATTCCGTAACGAAAATAACCTAACACTTACTTACTTGAATATAGATATTTCGGCACAGTCATTACAGTTGCCGTGGAACAGCGGTTATCAGGTATGCTTTTTGTGCAGAAGGTACCAGGTTCGAGCCTGGGGTACATCTTGATTTTTTTAATTTCTTTATTTTTTTGAAACGTTTTTTTAATTATTTATTTTTATGACAAGCATTTTTATTTAGTTTCACCTGTCCCGTTGTCTGTCCGTAATCAAATCTTGCAAGTTAAATTTTACTCACTTCCCGTTTGCTTATTTTAAAATTAATTTTATCAAAAAAAAATACTGCATAAATAAAATAAATAAATAATTATAATTGCATAAGTTGATAAAAAAAGCTATGCAATAGCTTTACCGCGGCAGACCCCGAGTGCCACACGTATTTTTTTCAGTTTTATCATTCTTTTATTTTAGAAGTTGCAGGGGGGACACACATTTTACCGCTTTGGAAGTATCTTTCGCGCAAACTATTCAGTTTTGAAAATAATTATATAATAAACCTACTTTTTAAAACCTATTCATCCAAACCCCACATGCTTGGGTTTGATGAAAAAAATTTTTGAATCTAAGTATGTGGAAGCTTATGATTTTTTATATAATACTAGCTGACCCAGCAAACGTTGTATTGCCGATATTAAAATCGCGATACAAAAGTAACTGTTGATCGTAGATGGGTGAAAATGAAATTGTATGTATTTTTTAATGCCACATTATAAAAAAATAAAAACAAAAAATTTCGTCCAAAAATTAAAAAAAAAAATTTAAGGGTGAACAACCCTTATTACGGGATATGAACAATAGATGTTGGCCGATTCTCAGACCTACTTAATATGCTCACAAAATTTCATGAGAATCGGTCAAGCCGTTTCGGAGGAGTACGGGAACGAACATTGTGACACGAGAATTTTATATATAAGATATATAATATATCTACTTACCAAGTCGCGAGTAAAAGCTAGTATTATTATATGTACAGGTATTATTACTATCAGACGACCCATATAGTTAGATCCATATTATAGTTAGACCCATATGGTTAGTCACCGTACCCACTAGAGCTATTTCGACCAACGGTTTAGTCCTCAATGTTATCCAACGCGTAAATGCTGTCAAAATCCGCTTCTAATTATGTAGAATCAATCATTAGATAGTTTTAATACATTTATTTATTAATTACTAGCTGACCCGACCGACGTTGTTCTGTATATAATAAATAAAATTATGTTTTTATATGAATTTGTCAATAATAACATCAAAAATTACTTTGTAAAATATGCTCCCTGCTGTCGTAATGAAATTGTTTCACAGCAGAACTGTCAAACCGTGCGTCAGTAAATTCTCTCGTAGAAATTATGTATGGACATATATAGGGAAAACAAATTTGTTGTTTTTAATTAATTTAGCAGCATTTTCCTATTTATTCACCTTTTAAACCTTCTCTGGACTTCCACAAATAATTCAAGACCAAAATTAGCCAAATCAGTTCAGCCGTTCTCGAGTTTTAGCGAGACTAATGAACAGCAATTCATTTTTATATATTATATAGATAGATAGATTGTAATGGGCAGGGCCGATCAATTACAAGCAACTGAACGTCTGAGCCCATGAAGGGTTGCGAAGCAGCCAAAGCAAAAAAATTTTTGAGTTTCAATTCTAGGTATGGGGAACACTCAAAATTTACTGTTTTTTTTTCTATTTTTGTGTGAAAATATATCTACTTACCAAGTTTCAACAGTAAAGTTCTTACAGTTCGGAAAAAAGTGGCTGTGACATACGGACTTACAGACAGCCATGACTACCGTTACGTTTTTTTCTCCATTTGGCTATAAAACCCTAAAAAGTCGTTTAAGAGTATGCTCAATCCATTAACGCCTTATTCAGCATGCAGATTATATAAATATGACATTGTCACATCATGTTATATTCCAGAATATTCCAGGATTATAATATTATAGTTTAGCGTTAAGCTGCTAAGGTTAAGTAAATTTACGAGGCAGTAACATCGTGTTGCATATTCACATCGTCACTTACCGCGTACACGACACCAGGGGCGTCAAGGAAACTTACGATAATATATTGCAGCTGGTGAATATTATGTAATGAAATTTGTATTTTCTATGCACGGACGAGTAAAAAGAGAAGGACTCCGCGCCGTGATATTAGCAAGTGAAGCACCGTTATCCTGTGTGTGTATCCGTGTGTGTGTGCACAGGGGATGCTAGTCACACAATTTTTTCTCCCTTAAATAATCATATACGGCCACAAATACCTATATAGTATCGTTTTTACACTTATTCACAACGCACGACGGCTTTTTTTTTAAATATTTTATTGAGACGCAAACTGATCTGTCACAGACGATGACAATTCTCATATTGGCCGCCTATCGGCCTGTAGTAGTGTAGGTGTGTGCGGCTGTGTATTTACACTGTTATTGAAGGTGACACGGAGTCGTTATATTTTTACTAGTCCGTAATCAGGCTCAGTCATAAAATACCTTCACTCAAAGCAGAGGATGTGCCTTGCCTAAACCCCTTTGAGGTTCCTACGCCTCTTAAAAGTAAGTAACTGGACGTCCGAGCCTTGCACGGATTTTTAAGAAGGTACAAAACTTGAACAAAAAAAAACTAATACGACATATAGATTGGAACCGGTGTCTTCTGCTTTCCGGATCACCCAATATGAGCTTTTATAGTCTTATTATTGTCGTTATTGGAGCTGTTTCCGAGCTTATATAAATACAATATATATATATTAAGTTTAAAGATATAAGATAGGACTAAATTGATATAATTTAAAACTCGGCATAATAACATGTTTCCTAGTTTGTAGCCTCGATTCTTTTCCTAATCTCATTTTTTAGACACAGGGAGTTGAGGGAAGGCGCGCCAGCAACGGGGCAATAGATCCTTGGATTTAAGTGCAGTTTTAAAATGGCCCAAACCCAAATCATAATAATAATGGATTATTATAGATTTTCTTATTTTTAAACAAAACAGGAAGAGGGAAAATTCTAGGACGCTTTTGGTGCCCGTATGTAATACTTTCATTCATACAGATTTTTATTTTATTTAGAGCTTTGTGTCCAAACAATTATACATTTGGATATTTCCTTATAAATGATATTTATTATCGCTTAAGTCACTGCTTGTGGCGGCCATGTGGGGCGGGTCGTTCCCTTCCCTAAAATATTGTCGAGGGAGGCGACGGCTGGCCCATGCGTCATGCTCGTGAACGTGCGCTACCTGTGGTGGGAGGATGATCCAGAAACTCTGCTTCAGTTTCTTAAAAGTTATTATATTTTTTTTATAATCGCTTATAAAATGCTCGCTAAATAATGTTTGGTTTGTATTCATTTACATTTACTTTTTTGACTTATCCATGTAAGGGGTTGACTATTTGCGGTTTGAATATTTTTTTTGCATCACTTTACATATATTGAATTGAAATGATTTGTAAAACTATGAAAATGTTAATGTTGATTTAAAAGAAAGGCGAAGAGTTTCACCCCTTTACGAAGTGGCGGTAAAATCAAGAAGAAAAATAAGTTTTTGGCTTTCATAAGTGTCATTTCCGCGACCTTCATGAATAAAGTGATTTGATTTGATTTATTAGTATGTGTTAATTTTTCATTGTTTTAAATAAAAGTATTTTGGTAAGTATTGTTATTCATTAATTTCGATAAGGACCGCCTTTAACGGTGAAAGCCCCCTCCATTAATTTCCACTCGTTCCTATCTCTTGCAAATCTTGTCCACATGTTTCCTGCTGTTTCTACTATGTCATCGTTCTATCTCTTATAAGGCCAGCCTCGATATCTTGTCCTATTTATAGGGTACCAGTTTATTACTACTTTGGACCATCTTTCGTCTTTTGCTCTTTGTATATGTCCAGCTCGTTTCCATTTTAAACTTGAAACAGATAAGGGTACATCTTTTACTTTGGTTATCTTTTTTACTGTACTGTTACTAAATTTGTCTCTTAGTATAGGTCCCATATAATTTCTCCAAAGTCGTCTCTGACAAACATTAATTTTTTCTATGTTTCTATCAGAAGCCATGTCTGGCAGGCATAATTAAGACATGGCATTAAACAGGTCTCCATAGCTGCGTTGGCAAATTTGATTCATCACAGACAACTATCTAAAAATATCAATACGTCCCATAGATGGATTAAAATGTTAAAACCAGGAAATACACAAAAATATTTAAATCAGATCGCCAATTTAGGATTGCGATTTGATATAGAAATACATAATATAAATAATAATAGGTATACTCATTGACGATAGAAAGTAAAAATTGCAAATGTACAAAGTACACATGTCAGAAGTGAAACTTGCATTGTGCATGAACCTCTAAACTGCATATTTTGGAGTCCTGGTACATATAGCTAGGATGACACATGATTTCAACCGCTACGAAAAGACATTACATCCCCGCTATCATATTTATGTTCTCCTGGTGTCTACGTAGTAATACGTCGTGCGATTAAGGTATACTCGCGTCATGCATAAGACAATTTCTTCAACTATGATCGCCTGGTACCAGAACACTGTATAATGCTTCCTATCTCATCTTTCTCTCGTTAAATCTTATGAATATTTATGTCTGTCTCATTGACACGATGGTTGAACGAACGAACCAATATTCGATACTATCGGTCCTTACCCTATACTACTGTTAGCCGAATATGTCAGAGACGAATATTCAAATTCGACAAATAATCAAACGCAACTAATTACGATAATCTCAACGACACCTTCTAGGCAGTCTTCTAGGATTAGTATAGACTAATAAACCATATGGTTACGATAAAGGATACGGAATTCGAACATTTGTTAGAGGAGGGTAGTTGCGATATATTCGGCGTATTATCGTATCGTTCCGAATGAATCGTTGTCGATATATCTTATCGATTTGCGAGTAGACCACCTGGTCTTCGAAATAAACTCACACTTTGTATTCGACTGGTGGGGCTTGATAATCTCGTACTTATCTCACGCTAAAGATAATTTCACCTATAAAAGACTGTTATTGCTGCGATGGTCATAATTCATAATGATTCTACAGATTTAATAAGGTTGTTAATGTTTATAGGTGTAATAAGTAGCAATAAAGTTGTGAATTATGATTGCTATCATGATAATGCTGAGTAAAACATAAATATAAATGATAGTGACCAAGTTATATAAAACAAATTTTATAATTATATTTACAATACTACCTATGATCATATTAAATTAAAACTATCATTCCGAGGAAGTGTACTAAGAATATTGCACGCAGCACACTATAGCAGTAATAGGCGCCCTTGTGGGACCCATAATCTAGCCGGCAATCAGTGCAAACGAGTCTCTCACTGGTAAAAAGCGATTTCTTTGTCTTCAATGGTTTTTTCTATTTTGTTTACCAGGCTCATTATGGTCTACTCTAGATTTTTTTTGACAAGCAAACTGACTGTCATTTAGTTGTCTAGAATTGAGATATGCTACATTAATACTTAACGCTGTTTTCCATCGTTTTCAATAGGTACGATGTAAGAGTGATCGCTTATTTATATTGCCCTTGCTGCCATTTTTCATTTCGTAAAGGTTCCTGTACCCCTTGGTCCGAGAACTTTGCCAGATTTTGGACAAAATGCAAACCCACTTTCATCACCATTAAATACTCGTGCAGGAGATTCCAGTAAATCTAGTTTGTTTTATTCTAAATCTTTAATATTGGGAGGCTAATGTTAACAAATTCTTCAATCCAAGCTTGAGAAATCCAAACCCAAGTCAAACAGACCTAAAATATTTGATAACAATTGGAAGGATGATCTGCATTTTGTAATAGTGCTGGGAATATAATATTATCATCTGTCCCACGAGTTTAAAGGCCTTAAGCTGTATATATTCCTCACTTAATCCAGCCCCGTCCAAATATGAATTAGGCCAATCGTCAGTCATTATTGCCAAGTCCCGAGACTCTGGGAAGTGCATGGACACTAGATGATCCAGTGTTTCTACTAGATTATTGTTTTTTTATGACAATAAGGGACGAGACGCGCAGGACGTTCAGCTGATGGTAATTGATTATCCCTGCTCATTACAATGTAGTGCCGCTAAGAATTCTTGAAAAACCCATAAATTCTGACCGGTACTACAATCGCGCTCGTCACCTTGAGACATAAGATGTTAAGTCTCATTTGTACAGTAATTTCACTAGCTACGGCGCCGTTCAGACAGAAATAGGCGACGTTGGGTACCCATAATCTAGCCGGCATCCTTCGCAAAGGAGCCTCTCACTGGTAAATAGTTAATGGTACATCAGGTGTCCTGAGTAAACGTAGCAACATTTTGAATTTAAAACTATAAGTGACCCAAACCCTCGCTTAATCCTCGTTTTAAACTAGGTTCTTTTACAGTCGATTGTTATTAAATATATTTGCGCCTAAATAATATTGAGAGCAAAGTTGACATTGTACTGTTTGGTAACTTTTTCTGTAAGGATTTAATTTCTGTTAATATTATTTCATCTGTGTCTGTGAAAATGTGAGTGAAATCTCACAATCCATATTATCTATATTCATTTATTATTGCCACACATACGTTACAATTAGTGGAAAATAAGAAAAACAATTAAAAACCAAAATTAAACAAAAACCACGTTCAATCAACCAACCATTTAAAAGACTATAATAAGAGTATAATATATAGCCGGAGATTGTTACAACCATCGTCAAATACTGATTTAAAAAAAAATAAGGTGGCCTTCCTCATCAGTTCCATCTCACCAAATGACATTTTCTGTGTATTACTTGATTTGTTGTTGAAAAGCCAAAAAAGGCTCTATTTACGTATATAAAGTTTGAGCAGTTACCATCTCATTAACTAATAGATTCTATCATCCGTCAGATCTATTTTTGGATCTTTTTTCTTAATAAAATGTCATATCAGTCCATAGTGCCTCACCATCAGCCAGTAGACATCCACTGCTGGACAAAGGCCTCTCCCAAAGATTTCCACGATGATCGGTCCTGCGCTGCCCTCATCCAACGTATTCCATAGTGCATATTCATACAAAAAACGCAGTCGAATTGAGGTTGAAAATGCGCCACGACACGGAAACTTAATTTAAATGCCTTTAATAATGGAAGAGGTAAAGTTTCGCGATGAACCCGAGATTCGAACTTGTAGCGCAAATTAAGTTCATCTTACGACAAGAAGTAAGTGATGCTTTTAACTACATAAGCGCATAATGCCTTCATTATTAATTACTGCACATTAGTAGTTTTTTATGTGAAATATTTTTGTATATACGGACAGATGGCCGTTGGGGCAGTAAAGTCCTCGAATGGAGACCACGTACAGGCAGACGCAGTGTTGGTAGGCCCCCCAAAAGATGGACCGACGATCTGGTCAAGATCGTCGGAATACGTTGGATTAGGGCAGCGCAGGACCGATCGTGGTGGAAATCTTCGGGGAAGGCCTTAGGATCAGCTGTGAACGTCTTCCGGCTGACGATGAATAAAAAAAAATATGATATTTTCTGTATATAATTACTTGTTTGTTTTTTTTTTTTTAATGGAATAGGAGGACAAACGAGCGTACGGGTCACCTGTTGTTAAGTGATCACCGCCGCCCACAATCTCTTGCAACACCAGAGGAATCACAGGAGCGTTGCCGGCCTTTAAGGAAGGTGTACGCGCTTCTTTTGAAGGTACCCATGTCGTATAGTCCCGGAAACACCGCACAAGGAAGCTCATTCCACAGCTTTGTAGTACGTGGAAGAAAGCTCCTTGAAAACCGCACTGTGGAGAACCGCCACACATCCAGATGGTGAGGATGATATACTAACTTGTGGCGTGTCGTGCGAAGGTGGAATTCGGCGGCAGGAATCAGGTTAAACAGCTCTTCGGAACACTCCCCGTGATAAATGCGGTAGAAGACACACAATGAAGCGACGTCTCTACGCAACGCCAAGTGATCCAGCCGTTCACAGAGCACTGTGTCCCCGACAATTCGAGCTGCTCTGCGTTGCAATACTCCATGTGTGGCCGGACCTGCGCTTTGTAGAGCGCTAGTATGTGGGCCGGTTTGAAGTATTGCCGTGCTCTATTAATGACGCCCAGTTTCTTTGAAGCCAATTTGGCTTTGCCTTCCAGATGACCACGAAATTGGCAGTCGCTCGAGATTTCGAGACCCAGTATTCCGATACTAGGCGAGGCTTTGAGGGAAGTGTTGTCGAAGAGCGGTGATACGACAAATGGGGTTTTTTTAGTGGTAAACGCGCAAACTTGAGTCTTCTTTCGGTTAAATTGGACAAGGTTCAATTTTCCCCATTCCGCGACCTTCTCAAGAGAGGACTCGATAGAAGACACAAGTTTCTCCCGGCACTGGTCGACGGTTTCCCGAGAGAGACCTGCATGGCCAGTGTATACGGCATCACCAGTGCTGTCATAGCTATGAATGTTGGAGGTGTCCAACATATCATTGATATGCAGAAGAAACAGCGTGGGAGACAGCACACAGCCTTGGGGCACTCCAGCATTCACAGGCTTCGGGTTCGAGCAATATCCGTAGACAACGACCTGTATGCTGCGCCCAGTGAGGAAGCTGGAGGTCCACTTGCACAAGCTCTCGGGAAGCCCAAATGATGGAAGTTTGGAGAGGAGCGCCTTGTGCCATACACGATCAAAGGCCTTCGCTATATCCAGGCTAACTGCCAGGCCTTCCCCCTTGCCTTGCCTTCAATAGCCGCTGCCCATCTATGTGTTAGGTATACCAGAAGATCACCTGCCGACCGACCATGGCGAAACCCGTATTGTCGATCGTTGATCAACTGGTGACCCTCTGGAGAGCAGGGAGGTAATAGCAATAGGCCTGTAGTTTACCGGATCCGAACTGTCTCCTTTTTTTTGGATCGGATGGACAAGGGCTGACTTCCATGAGTCAGGGACTACGCCTTTAGAATAAGAGTGCCGGAATAAACGCGTTAGCACCGGCGTCAACTCAGAGGCACACGTTCTAAGCACGATTGGAGAAATGCCATCCGGCCCGCTCGACTTCCTGACGTCCAACGAAAACAGAGCTCGCCTAACAGTTTTCTGTCTGAACTGTACTTCAGGCATAGAGCTCGGACACCGCGGGATGGTCGGCGGTGTTTTTCCGTTGTCGTCAAGAGTCGAGTTGGAGGCGAAAAGAGTGCACAAGAGATCGGCTTTCTCTTTTGCCATATGGGCCAGGGTGTCATTCCTCATGTGCAACGGCGGCATGGACGGCTGGCTGAAATTACCAAGAGCAGCTTTCGACAACGATCAGAACTTGTGTGTTCCGGTCGGGTAACTGGAAAGCTGCTCGCCGATCGTGACGACGTGTTTTGACTTTGCACGGGCGATTTGCCGCTTAAAAAATCTGGAGGCACGGTTGTATTTCCTCTTAAGAACTGTGCAGTTCGGATCCTTTGCGCCCAGCGCCGCAACCCAAGCTCGATACGCCTGTTTTTTGCAGTCAGATGCTGCTTTAACTGACGCATCGAACCAGGGCTGTGATCTGCCACCGATGGGTACTACAGAGCTTGGTATAAAAATATCCATGCCCTGCAGTATCACATCGGCTACTGCAACGGTGCAGGCACTAGGATCATCCGAAGGGAAACAAACCCTGCCCCAAGGGTAGGATGCAAAAAAGGAACGCATCCTATCCCAATCTGCTGACTTGTAGTGCCAAACGCGGTGGGTCGCTGGTGGTCTGCGACGTTGACATCGGATAGGCACTACACTCCTGACCAGGCAATGGTCGGACGTTCCGAGAGGGGCGTCGACAAAGACCTGGTAACCATCGGGATGTGTAGTCAGCAGAAGATCCAATAAGGACGGCATGTGGCTATCCACATCCGGGAGCCACGTTGGCGACTTGACCAATTGGGACAGATCATACGCCAATGCAAAATTATGCACAGATCGCCCTGCGTAGTCTGTGGTACGTGATCCAAGCCATTCAGCATTGTGACCGTTGAAATCACCCAAGACTACGATTTCAGCGGGGGAGATCTGTGCAAGCACGTCGTCAATTGCCGCTTGAACGCAGCCCATGAGATGATCGGCTTCTGCGTTACCACTATGGGACCTGTAGACACACGCATAGATGCGGACGCGGTCCTCTAAATCTACGCGGAGCCAGAGAGTGGACAGGTCCCTATCCTCGAAATTGCCGAGACGGCGACAGCAGATATCCTCCCTAACGTACACACATCCCCGGCATGAGGCAAATAATTGTGCTCAATTTTGTACCCGGGGTACGTTAAATATGACGAATCGCTAGGTCGAGATATCTGCGTCTCCGTAAGGAAACACAAGGCCGGCTGCGCCGTCTCAAGGTGATGGTGGACGGCGTTTAAATTGGAGTGAATTCCCCTGATATTGCAAAAGTCCACGTTGAGTGTGGAGCGGGGTGCCGTGGTGTTACTGCCTCGTTTGTCCTTGGTCATGCGCGGTTCTGTGCCCTCCCCAGAATACGAAGGGCAGCCCGAGCTAGAGTGCTCGGGGAGGGATTCTCCGACTCTGGTAGAGATTTGTTATTGATAAGCCGAAAATGCTCTATTTACGTGTATAAAGTTTGAGCAGTTTTACCTCATCAACTCATAGATTCTATCATCTGTCAGATCTATTGTTTTAGTTCAGTTTTTCCTTTAAATGTCATGTCAGTCCTTAGTGCATATTCACACAATAAACCCAGTCAAATTGAGGCTGAAAATGCGCCACGACACGGAAACTTAATTTAAACGCCTTTAATAATGGAAGAGGTAAAGTTACGCGATGAACCCGAGAGATTTGGACTTGTAGCTTAAATTTAGTTCATCTTACGGGAAGTAGTAAGTAATGCTTTCAACTACATAAGTGCATAATAATAATAATAATAAAGCCTTTATTAATGATTTTTCATTTGATTTTCTACATTTTAGTGTTAGTATGTTAGTGCGGTTAGTCGACAAACATGATTATTTTATTATTAACTTTTATGTTAGTAAGTTATAATGCATGCACTATATTAGTTTTCTTCATCATTTTCAAATGGATCCATGGACCATTCTATTTTTCCTTTTTCGAGCCAGTTAGTTCCGCCAAACTCTCTAATCTCATCGGTCCACCTTTTATGTGGTCTGCCCACATTTCTCTTTCCTGCAGGTCCCTTCCATGTTGTGGTCTGAATGGTCCATCTAGCGTCTGTTAGTCTGGAAATGTGTCCGGCCCATTGTCACTTTAATTTTAATGCTTGACTTAAGGCATCAGTTAGTTTTGTTTTCTTCCTTATCTTCTGGCTATGTATCTTATTAATCTTCCTTAAGGTAAGCATGCTTCTTTCCATTCCGCACTGACATGTCGCAATTAAGTGTTGTATTTTCTTCGTAAACACCCATGTTTGGCAGCCATATAACAAAGTTGGATTAACACAGGTTTCCATTGCCGTTTTCTTGAATTCTAAGCTGTAGATACCTTTAAAAAACACTCCACTTACTTTTGCACATAAGTGCATAACGCCTTCAATATTCATTATTTAAACTTTGATTGAAATATTCAACAATTGGATTGTATGTGCATTACTGCATATTAATTGCATTGTGACTGCAAGAAATATGCCAGATATCTCCGGACTGTGGTAAAAAGAGACTGAATTTAAGTGATCAACGCTGCCCACATTCTCCTCCAACACTAGAAGAATCACAGGATCGTTGTTGGCCTCTTAGGAAAGCGTACGATATTTTTTTACTTTCTACATAGACTGTAGTTCCCTGGTACGAGTAGTATGATTGTATAAATGTTAAAATCGTAAAATCTGTCGGTACAGTCATCATCATCAGTTATAATTGACTTAATACCTATCAATAGGAAGCACCATTGGGACGCACATATAAATAGTAATAATATTGACACTCTTTTACACAAATTATCTTGCCCCAAACTAGGCATAGCCTGTACTATGGGTACAAGACAACGATATATTTAATACAATATATTTACTTAAACATACATAAATACATATAAACATCCATGACTCGGAAACAAACATCCATATTCATTATATAAATGATTGCACCTACCGGGATTCGAACCCGGGACCTCTAGCTTAGTAGTCAGTGTCACTAACCATTCGGCTATAACGGTGGTCAAAAAATAAAAATATTTTATTAATATCAAAAGTAAAGGTTTGCATAAGAGGTGTATGAAATAAAATTTTTAGTTATTTGATACTCTTCAGTTTTTGAAGTCGGTTTTTTTGAAACGTAGTTTTTTATGTGAAATAGTTTTGTGTGTAAGTGTTAATTTTTCTAGTACCTACATCAATCGTATAAACAGATATATTATGTGATAAGAGATGACTCATATGACGTCTACTGAGGTTTTTCCAGGTTAAAATGTAACCAAGGTTATTGCTGATAATATGGACATGTTAATAGGATCTAAAAATATGTTTTGAAATCAGCTCGAAAATTATAGTGAACATTTTCAGTGACATCATGAAATTTAGACCTTACATTAATAAAATAAAGTATTTAGTTTCAAGCGCTGAGAGAGAAGAAGCGGCGCAAGAAACTCTCCCAGCATTCTTTTTTTTGCGCTCTTTTCAATAAAAATATACAATATTGTACAGTCATTTCTATCGCTATAAAATAATCACAATCTAGTCCCAGGCTGTCTGATCATTTAGATATTCAGCAGTGGAGTAATAGGATTTACGCCAGAGCCATTTTTTTATAAAACATTTAAATTTATTTATAGATAATGCCTGAACAGTGGCTGGGACTTTATTGTAGAAGTGTATACAATACCCTTAAAGCTATTATGTATCTTATGAAGCCTATTAGAATTAGTTACAAGTTATGGGTATATAGTTATAGCTCATCGACGTGAATTTCAGTTTTTTACCACCACACCATGGATTTTTCCGGGATAAAATGGAGCCTATGTCCTTTCCCAAGCTCCAGTCTATCGCTTGAACCAAATTCAACAAAATCGGTTCAGTAGCTCCGGCGTAAAAGCGTAACAAACAAAGTTACATTCACATTTATTTGTAGGGATTTTGCGATAGTCAAACATTCTGGTCCTCCGTTTGCCACACTCTAGCATAAAGTCTGGTTTTATTTCCACTCCAGGAGAACTCCCTTATTACCCGTACATACCTGACATTATCCCATTTTAGTCCATCCCGACCTGATACATTAAGGAGGTTCTCAGTAGCTCAAGAGAAAGATCCGCTGTGATACCCATCTATATGGTAACTTGTGAAAAGGAGACTCCAACTGGTTTCTCTTATGGAATAGGATAAACGAACGACAAATGATTACCAGCGAATACGATTGTAAAACCAGAGGAATTTTTGGTGGGCGAAGTTCGTTTGAACCGATTCGTTGAGTTAAAAGGCATAAGAGGTATTTATTTTCTCAAAATTGATTCGCTTCGGGAACAAATGGCGCTCTGGGAGAGAAAAAACGGCGCAAGAAACTCTCCCAGAATTTTTTTTTGCGCTCTTTTTAATAAAAATATACAATATAGAATGACTTATCGGGTATATTGGGACAACTTCAGATTATTGACAGCTAATTACTAAAAATAGAAGGTAGTAATTTATCTCTATCTGTAGATAGTATATTGGGAACGGCCGTAAGAAAACCCTACTGCTACCCGTCGGTATTTCGATATTCATTAAAACCGAAAACGGAGCCGATTCTGCGTATATGAAACGCAGGTCGTTCAACTGCTGTTATTTATGAAATAACCGAAAAATATCACAATCTTTGAACATGAATGCCGTGATAACATTTCTTTCATCGACGTTGCTAATTAAATAAAATATTAACGAGCTTGTTACGTGGGCCTGTTTCGGACAAGTTCAAGTGCCTTGTATTGTCACGGGTGGGGTAAATGTACCTAATATCGGCAATTTTCTTTCTATTGTCTGTACATTTATTGTTTATTCTAGACTATTGTTTATATAATGACTACACAAAGATATCGACACAAATATGTAATCGGTTACTTTATTAGTTGTCTACAATGCTATAAATCAAAAAAAGTTAAATCTAAAGTGTAAGCATAAAATATTACAAAAAAATCCTACTTTTTATGCTCACACTTTTCTGCAATATTTAATATTTTTTTAAATATTTCACTCTAGCAATTATATATGTAATGGATGTGAATTTTTTAAGGATAGAGTTTTCGTGACGAGTAGAACCTTCAGCAGAATTTATACGCCCTTCCTATTACAATGCAGTGCCTCTTCAGGATTCTATAAAAACCTAAGGATTCTGAGCGGCATTACAATTGCGCTCGTCATTTTGAGACATAATATGTTAAGTCTCATTTGCCCAGTAATTTTATTAGCTACGGCGCCCTTCAGACCAAAACACACAACTGCTTCATGGCAGAAATAGGCGCCGTTGTGGTACCCATAATCTAGCCGGCATCCTGTGCAAAGGAGTCTTCCACGGTTAGATACTAAAAACCTCTCCAACCTTTTTTAATTATTTCATCTATATAAAAAGTTTGGTCGCGAAACTGTCCAAGGTTAGGTGAGTTTACCTTTAAAGGTTGATGCCCGCAAGACGTCCCTTAACCAAGATAACTGCAATCAAAACTGTTTTCTTTTAAAACAAATAAAACCAAATATTTGTTCCGTTATTTTTTTATGCTCCTTATACTGCACGTTAAATGCAATAATATCTTGAAGTAGTATCCAACCTTTCACTGCAATATCAAGATTAATAATTTAATGATAAAGTGAACAAGTACGAATTTATTATAAAACTGGCTGACCCGGCAAACGTTGTTTTGCCATAAAAATTATTTTTAGAGTTAAACCGTTGCTTGAACATTGCAACATTGCTTTATTTTTCTAAAATAAACGTAGCCTAAGTTACTCCTTATTACATCAGCTACCTGCCAATAAAAGTCCCGTCAAAATCGGTCCAGCTATTTCAGAGATTAGCCGGAACAAACAGACAGACAAAAATTGTAAAAAAATGTTATTTACATATTATCAAAAGACACTCCAATTTAATTTATATGTAAAGATTTAATCTTTTCAATGGCTCAAATATTTCTGTATTCTTTTTATGGCGATATTGTTTACTTACTTTTATTTCCTTGTCACCAGCCCATAGCCGACTTACGGCTGTTCCCGATATACCATCTACAGAGAGAAATATATTACTACCTTCTACTGTCAGTAATTAGATGTCAATAATCTGAAGCTGTGCCAATATACCAATATAAGTCATTCTTATCGCCTTATATTGGGACGCGTGATTTTCAATTTCTATACAAACTTCTATCGCTAGTAAACTATACGTCCCATTGACAGACAGCGTGTACGGATAAGGTGAGTTACCGTCAATAAGTTTATTGGGACAGAACGTCAGAAGTCAACGATAGTTACGAATTTTATCTCAAGTAGGCCACAGCCGGAGATAGACTGCATATTGGGAATGGCCGTTAAGAGGCTGACAAGACTGCTGATAAGGATTAAGTAAGGCAACGTTTATTTAAGAAAAAAAAATATTTTAGAAAAATAAAGTTATGCTGCAATGTTCAAGAAACGGTCTAACTCTAAAAAATATTTATATGGCAAAACAACGTTTG
>CATIXQ010000041.1:4230110-4265091 GCA_949711755.1 Leptidea juvernica
CAGTTTAATTATTTATTCTATATAAGTTTGGTTATGGACCCCATTTTTGGGTATAGGCCTCCCCCAACTTTTTCCATTTTTCCCTATCCTTGGCCTGATCGATCCAGTTCCTCCCCACCGCCTGCACGATGTCATCTGCCCATCTCTGCTTTGGTCTACCAGTGCATCATTTACCTGGTGGTCCTTTCCATTTGGTGGTCTCTATTGTCCACCTTCTGTCCGTGAAGCGTGCAATGTGGCCAGCCCAGTTTTCTGATCCGCAATATGCTTCTCTCCATTGCTTTTTGTGCCTATTCTATTTTTTGTTCTAGTTTGACAGCCAAGTTGTTACACATAGCACTTCTTAAAAAGGAGCTGTCACAAGCGACTTCGACCGAGCTAAATTTGTATCGAGTTCCCTCGGGGAAACGGTATTCAAATAGTTGCAATCTTCATTATGCGCAGCAGCCATTTTGAATTACAAAAATGATTCCTAATAACGAATTAGGGATCATTTTTTATACCAAAAATGTGTCTTCTACTCCAAGACTCGAACTACAACATACCAAAACATATCCATATTGCACGGACGAGTAAAAAAAAAAGGACTCCGTGTCACCTGACATAACAGCGAAGCATCAAAACAAGCCGGTAAACGAGTAAATACATAGACCCACGCACACACTCACACTAATACAAGCCGATCGGCCGCTATTATGAGATTTGCCATCGCCTGTGATAGATCAGTTTGCGTCGCAATAAAATATTTAAAAATGCCGTCGAGCGTTGTGAAAAAGTGTAAAAACGATACTATATAAATATTTGTGGCCATATATGAATATTTAAGGGAGAAAATATTGTGTAACTGGTATTCCCCGTAACCGCACACACACTAACGGTGCTTCACTTAGTAATATCACGGTGCGGAGTCCCTCGTTCAAGTTAATATGATGTTTCCTCAATTTTAAAAAGATGTTTATAGTCAAGACTTGTAATGTTATTTTTTAATTCGCAATTGTACCATGATGAAGAGTTTGTATTGTAACGGCCGTTCCCAATAAACTATCTACAGATAGAGATAAATTACTACCTTCTACTGTCAGTAATTAGCTGTCAATAATCTGAAGCTGTCCCAATATACCCGATAAGTCATTCTTATCGCCTTATTTTGGGACGCGTGAATTGCAATTTCCATACAAACTTTATATCGCTGGTAAGCTATACGTCGCGTCGTCCCATTGACAGACAGCGTGTACGTATAATGTGAGTTACCGTCGATAAGTTTATTGAGACAGAAAAGTCAACGATAGTCACGATTTTTATCTCAAGTTACAGATAAATATTTGAATATTTAAGGGAGAAAATATTGTGTAACTGGTATCCCCCGTAACCACACACACACTAGCATAAAGGTGCTTCACTTGCGCGGAGTCCTTCTTTTTATACTCGTCCGTGCCATATTGTAATTTTATTTTTATTTTATTTTATTAAGAAAACCAACAGCATTTTACAGATTAGATAAATAACTAATAATATTTTACAATAATATTATATTATATTAAATTACGGTTTCCGAAAAATTTCAACATGGTGCGATACCTACTAAACAAAAATGAGATTTATCTTGAGATTATATAGGTCGTTTCATTACATAAAAAAAACTGTTACTATATGTGGTAAAATAAATAAACATATTAATATATTATGTTAGTGCATCAGTTACTTAGATGTATCATTGAAAGAAGCTATGAGTTCTGATTTGAATTTAGATTTATTTATGCTGAAAAGATCTACGTAATAATCAAATTTATAATTATATACTACTAGCTGATGTCCGCGACTTCGTCCGCGTATATAAAGGGTTTTTAAAAATAATAAACAAGTTTGGAATCAAAGATTATCTCGTGTCCTATTTCAGATCCGGTTCCCGTTTTCGCACCCGTTCCGAACATATAATATTACTCAAAATTCAAGGAAGATTGCTATTGCAAATTAAATCTACTAGTGGTATAGTTATAGCTCATCGACGTGAATTTAAATTTTTCGCAAATCTCGCGGGAACCATGGATCTTTCAGGGATAAGACCTTTCCCAAGCTCTAGTTTATCGCTGTACCAAATTTTATCAAAATCGTTCTGTAACTCCGGCGTAAAAGCGTAAGAAACAAACTTACATTCACATTTATAATATTAGTGGGGATTATTAAGAATTTTTCGTGGTGGCCATACTATTCTGTACCATAGTTGAGACCACAGACATAAATCCAAGTAGATAACGAAAATCCCTCCGTCTGTATGAAAACCAAGCATACCCTTTTATTAAGGATGTCACAGAAATCCTTAAAAATGCCAGTGCATAAGATACATAATAGCTTTAAGGGTAAATACACTTCTATAATAAAGTCCCAACCACTGTTCAGGCATTATCTATAAATAAATTTAAACGTTTTATAAAACAATGGCTCTGTCGTAAATCCTATTACTCGACCGCTGAATATCTAAATGATCGGACAGCCTGGGACTAGATTATGATTATTTTATAGTGATAGAATTGACTGTACAATATTGTATATTTTTATTGAAAGGAGCGCAAAAAAGAATGCTGGGAGAGTTTCTTGCGCCGCTTCTTCTCTCTCAGAGCGCCATTTGTTTCCGAAGCGGTAGTAGTATCTAGTAGTTATTAGAAATGACATCAAAAAGAATTCTAAAGGAATCAATTTTGATAAAATAAATGCCTTTTATGCCTTTTTATGCCTCATCGAGCCAAACGTTTAGCCACTCACCTCATCATTACTTGACATTTTCAGTAAATCAATAGTCGGTATTGCTTATTACTAAATCGGAAATGTATTAAAAATCTCCTCTTTTGTCCTCTTTTTGACACGCGAAGTACTCGCGGCATCCATTTGGATCCATGTCTGTGGTTGAGACGAAAAATTGTAACAAATAAACTAATAAACAAATATTTTTTTTATTTAAATAAGGGACGAGACGAGCAGGACGTTCAGCTGATGGTAATTTATACACCCTGACCATTACAATACAGTGCCGCTCAGAATTATATTGTACATTAACATCAAAATACATCAATATTTATGATATTAGTAGGGACAATCCAAGACATTAAATGTAATATTAAATTGCAAATATTAAACATTTGTAAATGCAATTATTGTTATAGTCAAATCTCCAATGACGCTTTCAGCAGGATGTCGCCTATTTCGCATTTCAATATAATTTCATTGTTATGGTTATGACAGAGCGCTGATTCTGACGCTTAGCCTAATATTGCACAATTTCTTTATTTTATAGTCAATAATTAACTAAAAAAACACATAACTAGGTTTAAATAACTTTATTCTCATTAAGACCTATTGTCACTCACATGAGAAATTAAGAATTTAACAATTAAAGTTGGTACTTAACAACAATGATTTTGGTAGGTACAGAATGCAATTCAATGTTAGGCGAACAGATAAGACATAAAACAACCTACATATGTTATTGAAACATTTCATAATTATTGAGTATGTGCCTTTGAAGGCTCGCTTTAAAAGAAGTCAGCGTTTTGGCATTCCTTATTTCTGAGGGCAGGTTGTTATATATATGAACTCCCTCATGTCTCTCTCTATTGTCTGTTTTCCATAATTACTTCTCACCATTGGCAGCTCAATATGACTAGCTCTTCGTGTAACAGTTCTGGTTAAATTCAAGTACCTATATTAAACTGATTTGTTTAAAAAAACAACTAATTGACTTGTTCGAACAACTACAAAAATAAGGGTAATTAAAGGGTTATTTTTATACATTCTTATAATTAAACCCCAGCCACTGTTAAGGCATTCCCCCTTATTCATAATGGTCCGCTAACTTTAAACAGCCGCTTAGGAGTGTTTTTTCTCATTCTGACTTAGATCAATAGAAGAAGACAGAGTGAGAATTAGCAATGCTTTAAGTTAGCAGACTATTATGAATAGGGGGGTTTATCTATAATAGTTATTGCAAAGGGCGGGAAATAGGCATTTGCAGGTCGAGTATGAGTTTGAAGGCCGAGCCGTAGGCGGGGACTTCACTAAATACGCAATTGCCAATTCCCGCCGAGGCATATATACAGGATGTCCCTAAGTTATGGGACATGAAGGGAAAGTACCTTAAATATCCTAGATAGGGATACTTTCTCATATCTTCATATCATAAAAGTAGAGATGTTTTTTTTGTACATTTAAGTCGGTTCACGAAAACTATACATCATAAATAAAATTAAAAATCTGTTTTAGTTTTTTCCATCGTGTCAATCGGTGTCCTCCTGCCGCAGCCCCGCTCTCGCCTCTCACCTCCTCACATCGTACGTGCGACTCAAGCACATCTCACCTATAACAATGTATGTAGATAAAAACCTACATTGGCTGACACCAACTCCAAAAATAACAATAATCGTTACTAGAATTTTAATTTTAATTATTTTTATACATTTAAGTGCATATTAAATCTATTGTTTAGGAATAGTGTTTTTGAATTCGGTTGTTTTTTGTTAATTTTTTTTTATTTTTGGAATTTTAGTGATTCTAAACTACACTAAATACTTAATAATTTGTCTAAATATGTGTCGATCTACAAAATTTTTCAATGCAGCAATGAACGTAAGCGCAATTTTATTACAGACAGAATTTCTGCCACAGATCGCACCCTTACTGTAAGTCGATAAAGAGTTCCATTGATCATCATATTTGACTACGACAATTATTTGACTATGACGACGTGACGGTTGGTGACTCAAATATCCGAATAGCATATAAAAGTTTCGGCCTAGTAAATTTTTAGTAATAAAAATTAATAATATTTAAAATTATTTTTTTTTTCAAAAAAAAACCAGTATCGTTAATTTGCTTCTTAGAATTGAAGAGTTTCGTTACTTTGTCTTGGATACCATAATTAGAACCTAACCAAACTCTCACCAAACTACCTTTGAAGTATATATGTACTTTCCAATAAAAAAATAATTATCGAAATTGGTGGGCGCGATATTGAGTTATTCGTAAATCAATATTATTATTATATATGTATAATTTAATTTTCAGCTTTGCCGCCATTTTTTTTTAACATCTGTGCCGACAGACAAACGCATTTATGGCTATACAGCCACGTATATGCTATTTGTACTAAGCAAAGAGACTATGGTATGCCAAGAATGACAAAAGAGATCCGATCAAAGAGTATTTAATAACTCCAGCACGCTGTTTCATACAACATTGCAGGAGCGTTGTAATGTTCCAAATTTATAATACGCTCCGGACTTGATTTTATTTGTCCGAAAATTCGATACTTTGCGTGTTCTCTTTACGAAAATAATGACAATATTTCCGTGCTTATGTTTGAGAAAATAAATTTAAAAGTTTTATTAGGAAAAAAATTGCGTGCGTACAAAGTACACTTGTCAGAAGTGAAAGCTGCATTGTGCATGAACCTCTAAACTGCTTATGAAGTCCTGGTACATGTTGCTAGGATGACAGATGATTGCAACCGCTATGAAAGACATTACTATCACCGCTGCCATATTTATGTTCTCCTGATGTCTATGTTATACGTCGTGCGCATGACGTCACAATATATTAAGGTATACTCGCGTCATACAACATACAATCTCTTATTCAACTATTATCGCCTGGTACCACAGGTGGTTTTTCCCACATTAAATCATGAATTTATGTGTCGTTGTAATTGTTGTTTTCGTTTCATCGACTTTCAAATCACAACGATGCTAAAGAAGCTTTCACTTCAATAAATAATAGTTAAAAAAAAAACTAAAAAGCACGCTTTATGTAAAACTGTAAAATTTGTATATTTTATTAAAAAGCGCGCAAAAAGAATGCTGGTAGAGTTTCTTGTGCCACTTCTTCGATCTCAGAGCGCTTTTTGTTTCCAAAGCGGTGGTAGTGTTAGAAGTGACATCAGAAGAAGAAATACATCAGAAGAAGAAGAATTCTAAGAAATACACATCAGAAGAAGAAGAATTCTAATAGAATCAACTTTGAGAAAATAAATGCATTTTATGCCTTTATGACGTAGGTACGTTATAATTTGTTCCGAGTTATACACCATATTAATATTTAATATGACCTACCAGAATAAAGTTTTACCAAAACAACTAAAAAATGAAGAAGAAAGGGCGATTAAGAGGGTACATTTGTTAGGACCTGGTTTAGAAGCCAAATTTGACGAGCTGAAATTCCAGATCATTTCTAAAATAGACAGCGAACTGACAGACTCCATGACCGAGACAACATCAGCCAAAAGAACGACGGGCTTTGCACCAAGGTCGAGTACCTGACCGAGTTGGAAGCGACTGTGAGTGGTTTCAGAAGTGATGTGAAGACAAGAGAGCGGCAGATCATAGAGCTGTCGTCTAGGGTGGATGACATCGAGAAGCGAACGATTTGTAAAGAAATTCCGTCTGTGGCGTCGTCTGTGCTTGGTCATAAATAAACTATTAGAGGTGAAAAAAAAATTGTACCTACGTAATAAGTATAAGTCGACAGAATATATTAAAATCATTCCACTTATAAAATCTTGCAGAACGAGCGTAGTGTCTGGTTTTGTTTTGTTTGTAGATATATTATTTTACCTAGCGTTTGTCTGGAGGTTTGTATTGTTCTCGAATGATATTTATGTCTTGAGCATTGTAAGGTGAATCTTTTTTGTTTTTTATTTAAATATTATATTCGTTTTATAAACCTACGTAAAAGATGATGCAGACTTTGTTTATATTTGATTTGGTAAGAGGTTTAAAGGGACAATAACATTTGGAGGAACAGTTTTTATTGTATGTATATTTTTTTTGGTTTTTATAGGCAACGCTCCTGTGATTCCTCGGGTGTTGCAAGAGAATGTGGGCGGCGGTGATCACTTAACACCAGGTGACCCGTACGCTCGTTTGTCCTCCTTTTCCATATAAAAAAAGGAATAAATTGAAAAAAAAAACGTATTGCACTCCGGGATTGCCGACAGAATCGAAAACTTGAACATAAAGTTGTGGATTTTGGAATATTTTGGAATTTTTAGGGAATAATTTTGCACGAATTGCTTTAGTTATCAGTAGAAAATTACTAGCATTTATGTGGTTAAATACAATATTCATATAACGTATACAAAAATTACGATTTATATTACATAAAAAAATTAACACTAGAACTATAAAATTATTTTACATTAAAAAGTTTATCTCTCAGAAAAATTTACTTTTACCCATAATAAATTGAAAAAATATTTCACGGCTAAAATTCGACCCCGTGGTGTTTGGGCTTCGCAATCACAATGATTCAACCCCTGTTTCAATGACCGTATGGTCATTAAGTTGAAATAGCCGAACTTTAATTAGTTAGGAGTATAAATCTTTCATGCATCATTCCAACTACTGTTTTACGAATTTTCGATCAGGCCACGTGTCCTGACGCGAGTTTAACATTTTTATATAGGTATGTCTCTATTTTCTTACAGGAAAATCTGCTCTATACTTTGCCTTTACAAAAACGATTTCGCCGCTAAAGAAGTTTTTATTTCAAAAACAATTTTTTTTTTATAAATTATCAATTATTTGTACATATTGATTTAAATATCTTTTGCTTCAATTAAACCACACCTTAGACCGATTGTGCTTTCTATCGCTTCTTCCTCGCTCTTGCTTGCACGCACGCCTCACACGGAACGTGACAGTTTTTCGTGCGTGCAACTGGCGTTCATCGACTTATGTTAAGCTATGGTATTTTGGATTATTTTATCTATTGACGCGGGTTTTAAAATACTTAAGCAGAATCGGTTTTGTATTTGTCTGACCTCGAAGAGATATTTCGATCACTTCATCAAGACGATTATGCTACCCGAGTGAGTCTGTCCGAGCCGACACGAGCCGACTTTTCCCGAACCAGCGTTACATGGCCGAGCGTGACGCGTCAGTCTCATTTAATAGCCACAAAAAAAGTGTGTGAATACTTATGTATGCACGCAAGATGTTATACTTCTTTGGCCTAACAAAGCAAAAATCCTTAAAATTATTTATTCCTCATGCTATTCTACGTTTAAAGAAAACTATATTGTAAAAATCTACGGGCTTGAACCCTTTGCCTATCCTAATATTGGACGAAGAAACCAAAAAAAAATAACGAATGACGCAAACGTCAGAATATTTTAGGAAACAACTTCAACCTGTTACTTTTGTGTTACAGTGATTAAAATTTCACTCTCATAATTTTTTCATAACGCGCCTAAACAAGTATAACTTCAATAAAGTAGTGAGCATGTTTAAAGAAGTTATCATTCCAAAAATGTTTATCACTTTGCTGGTATGTGTTGACAAATAGAAATATTTCATCAAATCAACACGAATAGATTCGCTTGAGGCATCACAACTTATAGCTGCCAGAACATATTGTTTCTCAAGTCACTATGAATTAATCCTCCATTAAATTTTCATACAATCTAATTTGAACAACCTAAAACACAATTAAACTTTGTCAATAACTTTGCTGAGTTGACGTAGTGCTTCTAATTTCAGCCTTGTGTTGTCTTTAAATTGAGAACCCCTACAATTCTAAAAAAATTTGAAGCCTAAATTACGGATAATTTACATTTTAATTAAATAAGGTGTTACAAAGACTTTTACGAGTGGAAAGCTCCTTTGTACAAGATGCCGGCTAGATTTTGGGTATCATAAAGGCGCCTATTTCTGCCGTGATGCAGTAATGTGTAAGCATTAGGCTTAGCGTATGCCAGGGGTGGGACAGACGCCTTAAAGTGACGTTTTCAGAAGACTGTAGTGCCATCTGTTAGTTGGCCCGAAAATGAAAGCTTTATTTGTGTTACTGCCCACTGGTCATAAAATGGCGGCTACTTGTGTTCCATTTTGCATATTTACACTACTAAATCTATCCTTTATATTCTACGTTGTGACAAAATTAGATAACTAACTCTACGCGCAATTTCAACATGGTAAAAAATGGCAATACCTACATTAAAAAGTAGAGTTAGTTATTTAATTGCGTCAGAACATTAAAAATGAATTTTATAATTTCGAGCCTATATATAGTTATTTTCGGGGCCAAACTCCAGATGGCGCTAGCTTTCAAATAGACAGCTCATAATGCGTACAGAGGGTCTGTTTTCCCTATATATTATTATACTCTTTGGCGTATGCTGAGACGCAGACAACGCAGATCCACGCAGCACAGGGCAGAGCAGATTTTGTAATATATGTACTAACTAAGAGCTACGTACGCTCAGGCGCAGACATGCGTCTATCCTGCACAGATTTCTGCGGGATGCAGATTCATGTTTTTTCCAGCAACTCTTTTTTTTTATGGAATAGGAGGACAAACGAGCGTACGGGTCACCTGTTGTTAAGTGATCACCGCCGCCCACAATCTATTGCAACACCAGAGGAATCACAAGAGCGTTGGCGGCCTTTAAGGAAGGTGTACGCGCTTTTTTTGAAGGTACCCATGTCGTATCGTCCTGAAAACAAGGAAGTTCATTCCGCAGCTTTGTAGTACGTGGAAGAAAGCTCCTTGAAAACCGCACTGTGAAGGACCGCCACACATCCAGATGGTGGGGATGATATCCTAACTTGTGGCGTGTCGTGCGAAGGTGGAATTCGGCGGCAGGAATAAGGGTTAACAGCTCTTCGGAACACCCCCCGTGATAAATGCGGTAGAAGACACACAATGAAGCGACGCGGATGTCTCTACGCAACGCCAAGTGATATATATATATACTTCCAAATTTTGTTGGAATGACAGATCATTATATAATTGCGTTGTGAACCTTGGTTTTATGATACTAATCATCCAGACTATTCTAATTCCACCTCCTCCACCTCGCGTCGTATTCCTCTTTGCTGAGGGTCGTGATTTCTCTGAAGATTTTAAGTATTTGACAATAGTTCGCCATCTCTACTTGTGCTATCTACGTTCAGTGCGTCATGAAGTCCGGTATCCAGAGATGTGCGGATTTGGTCAGACCATCTTATAGGGCTGCGTCCTCTGGGGCGTCGTCCTTCTACCTTCCCAGTAACCATCAGTTGTTCGATGTTGTGGCCATCTTTTCTGGCGATATGTCCAAAGAATTTTGAGATTCTACGGAGGCAGATGGACGAGAGTCTGGTTTTTACACCTACAGTGTAAGGAATGGATTGGTTGGTGCGGAATGCTGTCCAAGGGGTTTGAAACATCTGATTTGAATAAAGGCATTAAAACAGTTGTAATACTTTATTATTACCGAGAAATTAAATTTTTTCTATTATGTAACATAACAATTGGGAACTGTACTCTCGAAATTGTCGACGAGTACGTCTACCTCGGACAAACAATCCAGTTAAGATGGTCCAATTTCGCGAAAGAGGTCACTCGTCGAATCCCACTCGGATGGACAGCGTTAGGGAAGCTCCGTAAAATCTTCTCGAAAAAACCGACTACAAAAAGTATAAAATAACTTAATAAAGATTTAATTTAATACACCTTTTACGCAAACTTTATACCTTTAATATTAATAAAATACTATTATTTGTATGTGCCACGTACTGGGAACCACATCTGAAACTACTGGGCCAAACTATATCAAATTTTTATGCGACCAAATGGCAACACTTCCGGAACAAACTAAAGAAGAATCACGTAAATCGGTTCATAAATCCCAGTGTAATCGGTGTACACACATAAAAAAATACCAATCGAATTGAAAACCTCCTCCTTTTTGAAGTCGGTTAAAAAAGGAGAGTTAATTCACATGATTTGTGACAAATATCAATACAGGTTTATTCACAAAAGTCGTGCTATTAATAACCATATGAACAAATAATATTATTCTATAAGTTCATTACTCATCTAGATTTGAAATGATTTAGACGGAGTAGTCAGTGTTCGTAACCTACATAAAATATGATATGAGCTATTTTGATTTGGTCATTAAAAACGAAAAAATATGTTTTTTTTTTATGAAAATTAGGGGCGAGACGAGCAGGAGGTTCAGCTGATGGTAATTGATACGCCCTACCCATTACAATGCGGTGCCGCTCAGGATTCTTGAAAAACCCAAAAATTCTGAGCGGTACTACAATTGCGCTCGTCACCTTGAGACATACTGTAAATACATTTAAAAGGCCACGCACTTAAGAGGCTTTTATATGCCAATACATACCGCCCGCCCGCAGAAGCCACTTGCTGATCTGTTTTGGCGCCAAACCCGACGCCGGCCACTTGAAACATGTTACCCACTTGTCTTTATTATACTCGAGTTGCTACATTAACAAGCTTGGTTATTGTAAGCAAAAACCGTGATTTATGATAGATTCGTGCTGTGAATAACGCGGCTCTTTCAGAGTTGTACGAGAAATTGAGACTATTTTGGTAAACGCATCAAAATAAAAATATTGCAATTGATTTTTTGTGTTATTTTTACTATAGTGGATACGTTATAATATGAGCAACTTTAGCATTGAAAAATAAAAAAAAATCTTTAATTTTTTTAAGTAAATTACAACTCATTGCTTGTTCAGATATTATTGTAGCAACAACGAAATAAAAGGCATAAAAGGCATTTATTTTCTCAAAATTTGTTTCATTTAGAATTCTTTTTGATGTCATTTGTAATAACTACTAGATACTACTACCGCTTCGGAAACAAATGGCGCTCTGAGAGAGAAGAAGCGGCGCAAGAAACTCTCCCGGAATCCTTTTTTTCTGCGCTCTTTTCAATAAAAATATACGCTATTGTACAATCATTTCTATCGCTATAAAATAATCACAATCTAGTCCCAGGCTGTCCGATCATTTAGATATTCGGCAGTGGAGTAATAGGATTTACGACATAAATTGTCTGATATGACTGCAACATAAGAATTTAAAACTATTTTGAATACTAATTTCTGTTATACTATGTTCTGTTATCTATATAAAATATCTTAAATATTTTACCGTCAACGTTTCACACTTTATTATAAGGAAATTTATCTACTAACTTTATGGTGTCGGAAAATTGTGACGCTGTGCGCGCGCAATACTTATTTTCATTTCATAAATGGACATTATAATGTTTGAAATTTTGATATTATAAAATAACAAAAAAAAAACATTTAGTTTTATTAATATTTTGTTGTATTTCAAATATTTTTTTTTCATCTGGGTCATCTGTGTCACTGTCGTCTTCCAGTAATCGGCCGCCGCAGTAATGTGGACTCAGGTAGTGAGTGGCAACTATCGATAAGTTACAAAACGTCGCACATTCCTATCGATACTGACATATTTTGACACTTGAGTACACCAACATCTACAACTACAAACTACAAAATAATCCGGTTATCTGGCAACTCAAGTATAAACCCGTACATATTGTGAATCCATGCAACACCAAAATTGATCTTTCCGTACTAGCATTTCCATCCCAGTTGGGTAAAGGCCTCCTCCATTCCTTTCCATTGCTTTATATTTTTTCCTTTTTCGAGCCAGTTAGTTCATAAGTCCAGTACGCAAATTCAATTTGAAAACAAATTTTATGAACGATCCGGGACACGAACCCGCGACCTCTCGCGTTCCGTGTGAGCGCTCTTCCATTGAGCCAACCGTTCGAGAGACGTAAAGATCATAAATCTGGCTATGTCTTTATTCAACTCTCAGGTTGTGGTTTCATGAGTTGGTTGAGTTGATCAATATTATAATTAATGTGGGAAATATGGCAAATGGATGGCGCTCGCACGGAACGCGAGAGGTCGTGGGTTCGAGTACCGCGTCGTACGTAATTTTTGTTTTCAAAATTAATTTGTGTAATTAATCCCAGAGGAGGGTTATCACTTTAAATAACCATCAAATAGTTAAGTCTTATGGATGTTTGTTTCCGAGTCATGGATGTTTAAATGTGTTTAAGTATGTTTATATGAATATATGTATGTTTAAGTAAGTATATTGTATTAAATATATCATTGTCTTGTAACTCCTAACACAGGCTATATATGCTTAACTTGGGGCAAGATAATTTGTGTCAAAAGTGTGGCAATATTATTCTCTTTATTACAATTTTATCTTATTTTCTACATTTATATATATAACATATTTATAAAGAACAATATTACAAATATAAATATAAAAAATAGAGTCCCGCCGGCGTTGGTTCACGACAATTCCGCCGGTGGTTAGGGCGACAGACTGAGGAACTTCCGCAAGATACGTGCCGTTCCCAAAACAGCTGCTTTCTGTAACTGACTTTATTATTATTATACGCCACGTCTATTAAACTAATTTGGTCTGCTTTATGAGTCAGCTCTCTTCGAGGAAAATATTACAAGGAAAATGTATTGAGTCATATATTATTGTTTTGTTTGTAAGTAAATGGTCTGTCTAAGATTTGGTAATTTGTTCCTTTTGTTTATACCTATTAGCTGTATGAAGTTTCTTCCAGTCGACTAATACGGCCATTATTCCATAAGTGGTATACAAATGATTTAAGTTTTCTTTAGTGATAATTCCGCCGATAATTTGTCTTCAAAACAATTCGACACTTGTTTCGCCTCTACACGAGGCATCCTCAGGACGTGTTGTCTCGCCAAAATCTGGCACGAGACGAGATGATCTGGGTCTGAGGCGAAACACATGTCGAATTGTTTTGAAGATAAATATTGGCGGAATTAACACTAAAGAAAACTTAAATCATTTGTATAATTATGGATTTCCGCAAGGTAACGCCTAACTCAATAAATTTTCCATAAGTGGTATTTTATCTCTTGTTTATAACACACTAGCTGATCCGACAGACGCTGTAAATATTCGAGAATAATGTAGTCTAAGGCCCTCGAACGACTAAAAAAGAAGGACTCCGTGTCACCTTACATAACAGTGAGGCACCAAAACAAGCCGCTAAACGTGTAAATACATAGCCCTGTACCCTTAAACTAATACAAGCCGATCGGCCGCCATTATGAGATTTGCCATCTTCTGTGTCAGATCAGTTTGCGTCGTAATAAAATATTTTAAAAATGCCGTCGTGCGTTGTGAAAAATTATAAAAACAATACTATAAAAGTATTTGGGGATATATGATTATTTAAGGGAGAAAATATTGTGTAACTGATATACCCCGTAACCGCACACACACTAGCATAAAGGTGCTTCACTTGCTCATATCACGGCGCGCTTTCAAGTCCTTCTTTTTTTACTAGTCCGTGTCTAAAGCCATCGGAAATGTGTAAGACATGAAAGGTATTTATTTTCTCAAAATTGTTCCCTTTAGAATTCTTTTTGATGTAATTTCTACTATACTAGATAGTAGCTATAGCGGTAGTAGTGCCGCTTCGGAAACTCTCGCAGCATTGTTTTTTGCACTCTTTTTAGTAAAAATATACAATATTGTACTGTCATTGCTATTGCTATAAAATAATCATAATCTAGTTCCAGGCTGTTCGATCACTTAGATATTCAGCTGTGGAGTAGTAGGATTTACGACAGAGCCATTTTTTAATAAAACATTTAAATTTATTTATAGATAATGCCTGAACAGCGGCTGGGACTTTATTATAAAAGTGTATACATGTACCCTTAAAGCTATATATTATGTATCTTATGAAGTAAAAAAAATGATAAAGATTAATATCGTATTTGTGTAAACAGCATTTACAATACCGCTTTATAATTGTCAATTTCTAAAAGTTTTAAAAGGGATATAATTTATTCTTAAGAGGTAGACATATCCCATACAGGACTTTTCTGTAGACCTATGTAATAGACAATTCCACCATACATTATTTATTATATCTCAAAGGGTTTAGACACCGTTGTCGTTGAAAGCTTCCAGACGGCTTTTTTTTCGACACCTCAAACAAATATCGTTATTGTGTACAAATATGTATCCATCACTGAAAACAGTGTGAAAATCGGTGCAGTAGTTTTTGAGTTTATCGCCAACAGACAGACAGATGCGGCGGAGAAATTTGTTTTATAATATGTTGTGATAATAACGTGGCTTGGCTATATCTATCTCACTATTATTCCGATAATATTTCAAATATTTGATAAAGGGTTGGTATTGGTACTGGTAAAGGGCTCCTGTTTCCGCAATTAGACCGCTTAGTTACCGCTTAGCCCAGCTCCGTCCAGAAGTTCAGAACACTCTTAGGGTGTTCGCAGACTTCCTGGAGCGACCTTGTATTTACTAAGTTTTGTGCCCGTTGGTTGGCCACCCCAGAACATTCCAGGATTACGTGAGTGACCGTTTCATCTTCGGTTAGACAGCCCCTGCACCTAGGACTGTCCGTAACGCCGATTGTAAATAGGTGCTTGTTCAGTGATGTGTGACCCGTTAGGGTGCATAATTCGATTGATAAAGGGTTTTTAAAAATAATAAGCAAGTTTGAAATTGAAGATTATCTCATGTCCTATTCTAGTTCCGGTTCCCGTTTTCTCCCCCGTTCCTAACATATTATATTAATCTTATTTCAAGGGAGATAGATTGGTATGGTAAACTAAACCTACTCTTGGTATAGTTATAGATCATCGACGTGAATTTAAATTTTTCACAAATCCCGTGGGAACTATGTATTTTTCCGGGATAAAATATAGCCTATTAGGACCTTTCCCAAGCTCTAGTCTATCACTGTACCAAATTTCATCGAAATCCGTTCAATAGCTCCGGCGTAAAAGCGTAACAAACAAACTTACATTCACATTTATAATATTAGTAGGGATTACTATATGACCCGACAGACGTTGTTCTGTACATAATTAATTAAATATTGTTTATTATGAATGTGTCAAAAATATTTCATAATATCAAGAATTATGTCGTAAAATATGCTCCCTGTTGTTATAATGAAATTGTTTCACAGCAGAACTGTCAAACCGTGCATCAATAAATTCTCTCATAGAAAATGTGTCCATACAAAACAAATTAATTATGGGTCCCAAATCGAAATAAAAACTATCCTATCTCTCAAGTAGGACTTAACTGCACTCCATGAAGTAATCCCTAATAAAATCCGATCATTAGTTTAGGAGTTCACTGGAAACAAACATCAGGACACAGGATTTATATATATTAAGATTATTGTCGTTTAATTGTATTGTACAACGCAAAATTTTTTATGCCTACTACTCGGTTAAGTCGAGTTAGTAGGTCTTTTATTGGGTGATGTATATGCCTCTACAATATGATCCCAGAAAATGTACTTAATATATCCTTAATGTACAAAACAAATGTGTTACGAAATTTAAAAGAATTATTAAAAAACGTTTGTGTGGGAAAGGTTATTATAACATAAATGATACCCACAGACTGGGAATGAAGCGGACATCCTCAGTGTCTTTAATTACAAATGTTTATATAATAATAATAAATCTACCTATATATATATAAATCAATTGCTGTTCGTTAGTCTCGCTAAAACTCGAGAACGGCAGGACCGATTTGGCTAATTTTGGTCTTGAATTATTTGTGGAAGTCCAGGGAAGGTTTAAAAGGTTTGAATAAACATAAAAAACTAATAAGAATTTTTATATTTTTCTAACTTTCTAAGGAGATAAAAAATAAACTTCCTTAAAACACGGGTAACATTTAAAAAAAGGATTCCTTTTGTTTGTTTTAAGTTTATTTTATACAAAAGTTTTGGTCTATTATTTATCGATTGAGGTAGTACGAAGTCTGCCGGGTCAACTAGTATAATATAAATAAAAGCCCGCTGCTCTTGCGCCCGTTCTTCTTAGGTCTGAGGCAGTCTATTTTGAATAGCTGGTAGTTTTTGACGTTCAATAATTGCTTTTAAATCCTATTTTAAATAAAAATATTTGAATTTGACCGTATATCGAATATTCGTTCACGTATTGTTTTACCTTGGCAGTATGTTTAATTGTTGAATTTCAACAGAACTATTATCTCAACACAAATTCACAGTTCATCACAAGTTTGATTGACAGATAGTTAACACAGCGCGAACAATAACCTATTACTCATTCAAACATATTGAATCTTAATCGTCGAGAATGTTCTGACGATTGTTTTCATAACTTACACAGCTCTGCAAGGAAATAGGTATGGTAGTTATAATCTGTATTATTTTTATGGCAAAAATCTCATGTTTTTTTTATATAAGAGAGGCATAACGGGCAAGAGGCTCACGGGATGGAGAGAGGTGAGACAAACGCCCATGGACATTCGCAACAACATAATATAATCGTCAGGATATTGAATGGTTTTAGAATATTAATATGTGTTGCTTAATTAGAAAAACAAAGCATACTATATACATAATACATAGAAATCACAATAAATGTGGATATAGCGCCTTTCGATGTAACGCAGAGTTTTGGTGTAGTGACAGTTTTTAAACTGCCATTTTTTTATGATAATAAGGGACGAGACCAAACAATTCTGAGCGGTAGATACTAAAACTACGCTCGTCACCTTGTGACATAAGATGTTAAGTCTCATATGCCCCGTAATTTCACTAATGCGCCCTTCATACCGAAACACAAGAATGCTTACACATTACTGCTTCACGGCAGAAATAGGCGCCGTTGTGGTACCCATAATCTAGCCGGCATCCTGTGCTCCTTTGCACATCCTCAGCCTCACATTAGATTTTTTTTTCTGAGAAAAAGCGAAGGTGAGCAAGACGCCCATCTGATGGTAATGATCTGCCTATTACAATGCAGTGCCACACAGCATTGAAATATCCAAGACCATGAACGGCGCTCGTCACTTCAAGGCATTAGGTTTTAAGAGACGGTGCAGATAAAGAGCGGTCTGGAATTCCGAATTCAAAGTTTTGCGTTCTTTAAAATGTACCGAGTCCTTATGCCCCCTCCACACTCTCGCTAGGCGCCTCGTAAAGGCTCTCGGCACGGGACTTGGCGAGTGGAGGCGGTAACCATCTATCTACACTCTCGACTTATTCAGTTGCCCGCTACGTCTGCTACAATATGACATGATTCAAGTCACTGCGTTAGCTTATTCCAAACGATTGGTTCCTTTTGATATCTTTAAATATATAAATCCACAGTGTCCTGATGTTTGTTTTCAGTGAACTCCTAAACTAATGTACGGATATTAATGTGGATTACTTCATGGAGTGCAGTTTAGTCCAACTTGAGAGATAGGATAGCTTTTAGAAGAATAGTCAAAAAAGGTTATTTTAGCTATTAGTTTTATAGCATAAAGAGTACGCCTACAATATATAAGAGTACAATACTCTATATAATTTTATACTATGATTCTCAAGTGTTTTATTTAAATATTTTAATAGTATTTGTATAGAATACTATTAAATTGCTGATCGTCGCGACGCCTGATTCACTTCCTGCAGTATCTCTCACTCCCGCACAGCACGATGCTGTTCTTCAGGGATGGATTACACCAACACACCATCTATGAATGTTGACATATTTCTTCTAACAAAGCACTGTACTCTTTACATCACAACGCCGACCTGGATACTCTATTGTGGACAAAACGCTGTTTGCCATCGCCAGCAGACCTAGCACGGTCCACAGCGAGGACAGGGCCCACAGCGTGGAGGACAGGGCCCACAGCGAGGAGGACAGGGCCTACAGCAAGGGGAACATAGCGCACAGTAAGGAACACAGGGCGTACAGCAAGGGGCGCAGGGGCGATGCGGAACTTATGGGAGATAGCAGATATTTTTGAATTTTTCACACTTATATACTTATATAGCAGGTACTTACCTAACTAGATTGCGTGTGTTTGTAGGTTTGAAGTTTGATAATTGAATGATTTTCAACCCTGTTTCGAGTGGTTACTTTGGGTACATGGGATTCATCAGCACGAAGAGTTGAAGAGTTGTTCAGGCGGCTTATAAATTCAACGGTTTATCCCAGTTATGGAACGTATCTTTGTCAAAGAATAAGTTTAGCAATTCCGAAGCAATGTTGGCAAGTTATTTGACACTTTACCTGAAGATTGAGACCTCAATTCGGCTTATAATTTATAATAAAATATATATTGCAGATATTATGTTTTTTATTCAAACCCTACTAATATTATAATGTATGTGTAAGTTTGTTTGTTACGCTTTCCCTCCTAAACCACTCAACCGATTTCGACGAAATTAAATACAGAGATAGAATAGAGCTTTGAAAAGGATATGTCTACCTTTTGTTGCGAATAAATATATGGAAGTGTTGAAGTAAGGGATGAATGTTTGCATGGGAATTCGTTTGTTTATAAATTTTATGAAAATCGTTGGAGCCGTTTCCAAGATGCAGATTATATATATATAATCTGAATATGGCCGATATATATATATATATATATATATATATATATATCTATACTACATCTATACTACAACACACCTATTATAAAAACGAGAATAATTTCATCAGTTTAACAAATTTTAGTTAAAATTAGTTCATAATTTATCCTCTAATGACATTGTGACGTGAAATTATTGTAAAAAACAACACGAATTGAAAACACGTGCACGTCTACCGAGTCCTATAAATACAGCCGCACGGTCGAGACTTGGGTCATGCGTGCTCGGGCTGTCGTACGGTACGAACCTCTCTGGGACGTCGTAACGCTGCCCGTTGAATAAACGAAGGTAATAAAATACCTACTCGTGTAGTTTTCTTTACAAGAACCAATGAGTGATCCTCAGCAAGATAGCAATTTTGGTGTCAACAGTAATGACGTCACACCTTTTAAAAACAATACAGAGGTTCTTTCCTCGTCATATACAAGAATTAGAATTGCTCGTTTAAAGATTATTAATATAAGACACTCTAAATAAATGTATGTGCAAATATTTTACATTTAAATAAATAATATAAACTACACACATGTCTGCATTTATTTACTTTTGCATGTAATAAATTCACTATATATATATATATATATATTGGGTATGTGGCCACCTCATACACATAAGTAACTTGCCGGCTTCCCAACGTAAAACCTGTGTCGCTTGTTATCACTACCAACAGATGTCGCTTACGCACCTACGCGCTTACTTACTAGCTTCTATATTATTAGTATTGTAACTAAAGTATCATATATTAATATTTGTACATATCGCATTTATCACGGGGAGTGTTCCGAAGAGCTGTTTTACCTGATTCCTGCCGCCGAATTCCATCTTCGGACGACACGCCACAAGTTAGGATATCATCCTCACCATCTGGAAGTGTGGCGGTCATCCACAGTGCGGTTTTCAAGGAGCTTTCTTCCACGTACTACAAAGCTGTGGAATGAACTTCCTTGTGCGGTGTTTCCGGGACGATACGACATGGCTACCTTCAAAAAAGGCGCGTACACCTTCCTTAAAGGCCGGCAACGCTCTTGTGATTCCTCTGGTGTTGCAAGAGATTGTGGGCGGCGGTGATCACTTAACAACAGGTGACCCGTACGCTCGTTTGTCCTCCTATTCCATTAAAAAAAATTGTTATAATTATTTTATATAAAGGTAGTGTTCAAAATATTACATAAACAGTTATCCTAAAGTGAAGCATGTTTCTTTATTAACAAACACCCTTACATGGGGATATAGTACACCCGATCCCCATAGGTATAAGACGATATAACAGAGGTACCTCCGTGATCGTTACACCCAAAATCCCCTGTCATGTGAAAATCATTGTACAATGTCGTTCGTATTCATCATAGTAATAAATCATTTCATTCAACTTCTATGTAATATAGATACATTGATATATTGACGCTCACAGAATTGCCCCAACTCATAATATTAATGAACTGGAACTCCGTCATAAATTGCTCTTGTAAGAGAAATTTGGCGGGGGAAGAGGGGGGGGGTGGTCGTCACAAAACAGCATCACATAGAGCAGATATGTCGTGTGACCCATTTTTTTAAGTGTATAAAATTAATGTTAACAAGTCATCTTTCACTCTCCTATTCATAAGTATATCCGCTTATATGAGTATTAAAAAACTGATATTGTAACAATTTTACCAGTGGGAGGCTCCTTTGCACAGGATGCCAGCTAGATTATGGTTACCTTTTTCTGCCGTGAAGCAGTAATGTGTAAACATTATTGTGTTTTCGTCTGAAGGGCGCTGTGGCTAGTGAAATTACTGGGTAAATGAGACTTACCATCTTATGTCTCAAGGTGACAAGCGCAATTGTAGCGCCACTCAGAATTTTTGGGTTTTTCTAGAATCCTGAGCGGCACTGCATTGTAATGGGCAGGGCGTATCAATTACCATCAGCTGAACGTCCTGCTCGTCTCGTCCCGTATTTTATAAAAAATATGTAAATTGGTAAATGTATACACTCTTATAATAAAGTACCAGCTTCTGTTTAAGGGTTAGCAATAAATAAATTTAAATCTTTTATTTAAATGGATGCTGTAAATATCACCGCTCAAAAGGAGAATATTTAAGTGATTGGACAGCCTGAATTAGATTAGCCTGCGGAACGGACATTAGATAATTTTATAACATACTAGCTGACGCAGCAAACGTCGTATTGCCGATATTAAAATCGCGATACAAAAGTAACTGTTGATCGTAGATGGGTGAAAATTTGAAGTTGAATGTATTTTTTAATGCTGACTCATAATCAAACTTATAAAAAAATGTCAAAGAAATTAAAAAAAAGTGGCGTGGACCCTTAACATTTAGGGGGATGAAAAATAGATGTTGTCCGATTCTCAGACCTACCCAATATGCACTCAAAAAATTGCATGTGAATCGGTCTTGAAACACAATTTATGAACGATGCGGGACTCGAATCCGCGACGTCTCGCGTTCCGTCCGAGCGCTCTTCCAACTGAGCCAACCGTTGGAGTGAAGTTTCGTTTGATAAATCTTGTATGTCTTATTCAATTCTCAGGTTGTGGCTTCATCTACAGGATATACTTTACAGTTGATGACCTGCTCAACCCCAATATTTGAACATTAGGAAATTGACTTGAGATGTCGCTCTTGCAAATCTAAACATTCTAAATTTTGTTTTTAAATTACAATATGTGTTTAAAATTATCAACTTGGTATTCACCATCTACCTTTTTACTATTTGATGTTATAACGACATTAATACTAAGAAATATATGATAGTTTGTCATAGTTTTAGCTAAGTACTTATGGCGTCTCAATACAGATCACTGACAGACAGAAGGACAGACAGCGTTATGGTTAGGGTATCCGTTCACTTCATGTACGACATCTTATAAAGAAAAATTCAGAAAACGAACAAACAAAAATATATTTATTTCGTAGGTAAATTGCATTACACCAACAATATGTCATTTTATTATTACAGCTCGTTCGGAAGGCAGTAGGTCTACTCGCAAAATTGACAACGATATATTCTGAACGATACGATTATAACACGAATATATCGCACCTACTCTACTAGAGTTGGAATACGAACATTTGTTCTAACAAATGTTTATCGTAACAACATCGTAACCATAGACTAATATTTTGATTTTTTTACGATGTTAGAGTGAATGAATTATCCGCAAACTATGTATAATCTGTGCTATGTCGCTGTTAAGTGTCAAAAGTCAAAACATAGTTTAGGCGCTAAGGACCATGCCAGACTCTGCACCACCAATTTGGTATCATTTACACATAATGTAAATGTTAAAAAATATGTAATGAATATAATAATTATGACCATTTAAAATTGAATAAATAATACAAAACTTGCGGATAACAAAATGTAAAAAAAAGTAACTCAACCCTACTCATCGACTTCCTATTTCTCAGGCGGCCATTTGCATTATTTCTACGCATAAACGATCAACAAAATGACTTAAATGACTTAGTAGTAAAAAAATCCTGTTGAATAGTAAATCACATATAATTATTTCAATAATATTTATTAAGTATGTATATTGTATGGCATATATCTATACAACTTGAAACGATAATAGCATCGACAGCCTAGAAGGTGTCGTTGAGATTATCGTAAAAGTGACGTTTGATTATTTGTGAAATTCGAATATTCGTCTCTGACATTTTCAACTAACAGTAGGGTTAGGACCGATAATATCGAATAATGTTTCGTTCGTTCAATCATCGTTTCGACATGGATTACGATATAACTAAGAGTAGGATTCGACACGACTAATGCCACGATTTATCGAATATCGATTTTAGGAGTAGGCCCCCAGATTACCTTCAAGAAACTCTAAGGTTGCTCTTTTCAAAACTGAATGATATTACGTATAGAACGTCATTGGAAATATATTATAACAGATTCTTATTTTCAAATATATTTTACAAATCATTTCAATTACAATATATGGAAAATATCTATGACTAGAATTCTTAATTAAACATAGTAACCTAGAAACACATCGTACTGGAATACCTGTTTTAAAATTATGTTATTTATGTGTATGACACGAAGTTTTATTAAAATTTGCGGAACGGACATCTTTGTTTTGATTTTATATTAAAACATGTTATAGAAGCGAAGGTGGTTTAGTTCCTAAGTGAAAAAAATTTACACATTTCTTTATTATACAAAATGCCCTTGAGAGTGTTTATTTGTTAGAAAACATCCCAAACTAGACTAAATTTAATCGGTTCTTACATGTTGTGATAACAGTGGGAGGCTCCTTTGCACAGGATGCCGGCTAGATTATGGGAACTGAAGGGCGCCGTAGATAGTGGAAGTACATCTTACGTCTCAAGGTGACGAGCGCAATTGCCGCTCAGAATTTTTGGGTTTTTCAAGAATCCTGAGCGACACTGCATTATAATGGGCAGGGCGTATCAATTACCAACAGTTGAACGTCCAGCTCGTCTCGTCCCTTATTTTCATAAAAAATAATTTGATAGTCTTAGAAAGATATGCTAGTAGACCACATGAAGGTATTTAAAATGTTTTATCGTTAACAACTAACCCGCTAAAATAAGATATTTATTTAAAAAAGGGGTATTTTAGATATTTTTTTTATCGGTAAGTATATCGAATCGTGTGTTGATTTTATGATTTCACTAGATAAAAAGCTCTAGAATACTGATAGACCTTATGGACGACCTGTAAAGCTGAGTGGTTAGCGATCCTACCTACTAAGCTAGTGGTCCCGGGTTCGAATCCCGGTAGGTGCAAGCATTTATATGATGAATATGGATGTTTGTTTCCGAATCATGGATGTTTAAATGTATTTATGTATGTTTATATGAATTTATGTATGTTTAAGTAAGTATATTGTATTAAATATATCATTGTCTTGTAACCCATTACACAGGCTATAGATGCTTAACTTGGGGCAAGATAATTAGTGTAAAAAGTATGTCAATTTTATTATATTATTCTTATTACTTATGTATTTTTTTTCTTTTCGGTAACTTTGCGACCTCTAATAGAAAACTTAAAAATTCTAGAGCTCGATATAGGTATCTTACGAACCGATAGCACAGTAGACATATGTACCAGTGTGGAAACTACCTACAAACGTTTGAAATAACACACACGCCATCTTGGATCTTGGAATTGGTGTCATATTTGTAATTGACACTACCAAAAATCTCGAAAATGATACCCATTTTGAATTTATTGTAAAAGTCACATGCACCATTTTGGATCACAAAATATATGTTGTAATGTTCCTCGTTTGCTCACGAGTGAAACAACTAATCTTTACTATGTAGCACTACACCCGGACACGTCCGCACGCGACCAATAGCCGATTAGAACTGGCCGGGGGTGGGACAGACGCCTTAAACTGACGTTTTCAGAAGACTGTAGTGCCATCTGTTAGTTTGCTCGAAAATGAAAGCTTTGGCAGCTGTCACTCGCTTTGAAACCTTTCAACTTTCCTTTATTTGTGTCACTGCCCACTGGTCATAAAATGGAGGCTACGCATAGCGTTTGCACATGTATGTAGCTCTCGTGTTCCATTTTGCATATTTACACTACTAAATCTATCCTTTATGTTCTATGTTGTGACAAAATTAGATAACTAACTCTACGCGCAATTTCAACATGGTAAAAAATTGCAATACCTACATTAAAAAGTAGAGTTAACTAGTTAATTGCGTCACAACATTAAAAATGAATTTTATAATTTCGAGCTTATATATAGTAATTTTCGGGGCCAATCTGCAGATGGCGCCAGCTTTGAAATAGACAGCCCATAATGCGTAGAGAGGGCTCTCTTTTCCCTATATATTATTATACTCTTTGGAACTGGCCTTCCGCTGTACTGTGCATTCGTTATATAGCACTCAACGTCACACGGTTAATGTTACAGTCGATGTCGTGACAGTGACAATGATAGTTAACACATACTCTGTTAAGACTAGATGTCAGTACACTACAGATGTCATGTTCGTTATTGACACTCCCGAAAACCTCGAAAATGATACTAATATTGATTCTATTAAAAAACTCATATCCACCATCTTGTATCTCGAAATATATGTTAATTATTCTTAATTGCAACTCACGAAAACGATTATTGTCCCGACTAGACATGTTCGTGGGATGTATGCAGGGAAGAGAAAAACTTTAACTTCCTTGTGCGGTGTTTCCGATACGACATAGGCACCTTCAAAAAAAGCGCGTACACCTTCCTTAAAGGCCGGCAACGCTCCTTTGATTCCTCTGGTGTTGCAAGAGATTGTGGGCGGCGGTGATCACTGAACAACAGGTCACCCGTACGCTCGTTTGTCCTCCTATTCCATAAAATATATATATATATATATAATAAGTTATAAGGGACGAGACGAGCAGGACGTTCAGTTTATAGTAATTGATACGCATAATACAATTTCGCGCTGCTCCAGATACTTGAAAAAACCCAAAAGTTCTGAGCGGCGCTTCAATTGCGCTCGTCACCTTGATACAGAAGATCGAAACACAATAATGCTTACACATTACTGCTTCGTCGCAGGAATAGGCGCCGTTGCGGTATCCATAATCTAGTCAGCATTATGTGCAAAGGAGCCTTCCACTGGTAAAACTTACACTTAAAAAAAGAAAGATGTTACAAAATAGTAATGAACTGGAACCCTATAAATAGGAACCGAAACTGAGGCAGGCTTTTATTTAAAACAATAGAACATTAACACACAAAAATCCTCGCTCCGCAACGTCCCATAAGGAATATCATTCCAAAAATACAGTCGAAATGAGAACCTACTCCTTGTTTAAAGTCTAGCCTACTAGAGTAACCGGTACCTCCAAAAGCTGTATGGATAACATATTTTCAAATTATAAACCCATTTCTCAGGCATTAATAAACCAACTGAGTTCAGACCACTTTGGCCAGTTAGCCTCTTTTAATATTGAGGTCAATAAATGTTCTAAAATTAAAAAGTTTACGTTTGTTCTTGTGAATAATAGGTGGATGGAGAAATATAGAGGTAATGTGTCAGTTAAACTCTCAAATTTGGATTTATTGAAACATAATATTAATCCTAATGAAATGTATGATATGTTATTTAAAATAATTAAAACAGAGTTTGCTTCTATATTTACTTCAAAGACAGTCAATTCAGGTGGTCTCTTGTCATTTAATGATTGGGCAACAGCTGGCATTCATAGGAGCAGACAAAGGCTATATGAACTATATAGTGAGAGATCATTATATAATCATGATGCATCTTTTCTCGAGTATGTTAAAAAATACTCATATTATTTAAAAGTGTTTGTTCTATTGCAAAGTCTATGCATATCAGACAGATAATTAAAAATGCACCGAATAAAATAAAGATGACTTGGAATGTGATTAACTGGGAATCTGGAAGAGTGAAAGACCGCTACATTGAATACAATTTATCAATAAACAATACTATAATTCAATCTCAGCAGGAAGTTGCTTCTGCTTTTGAGAATTTTTTTTCTGACATTCCAGTTTCTATCACAAGCACTCTTGTCTCCTCCACCAGTGTTGCTGAGTCACTTCTTCTGGAAAATGTTAAAGAATGCCAACAAACTTTCAATTTTAGTTTTGTTAGCCCTGGAGAAATAATTAAAACTTTTAAGTCTCTCGACATGAAATAACTGCTGATATATGGGGCATTTCTGATAAAATAATAAGTTCAATAATTGATGTCATAGCACCATATCTTGCAATAGTATTTAATAATTGTATTTATCGTGGCGTGTTTCCTGACCTTCTGAAACATAGTAAAATTACACCAATATTTAAGTCGGAATGCTCTTCTGACCCGAACAACTATCGTCCTGTGTCAGTTTTGCCGACCCTTAGTAAAATTTTTGAAAAAATAATTTTAAGCCAAATGCTTACTTACTTTAACTCTAATAAGTTACTTCATTTGAAACAATTTGGCTTTACTAGGGGACGTTCAACAACGGATGCAGGTGTTGAGCTGATCAAGAATATTTTTGATGCCTGGGAGGAATCGCAGAATGCACTTGGCATCTTCTGTGATTTATCTAAGGCTTTTGATTGTGTTCAACATTCAACGCTGGTCAGGAAGCTATACCACTATGGCATTAAAGGAGACTGCGCTCGATCTTCTGACTTCATATCTAAACAATAGAATTCAGAGGGTCCACGTGAATGGCAGGAGATCTCCTGGGACTCCTCTCAGTATGGGGGTACCACAAGGGTCTATTCTTGAACCGTTCCTCTTCCTTATCTATATAAATGATCTTCCTAATCTTATAGAGAAAAAACATACGGTAGTATTGTTTGCGGATGACACTTCACTGATTTTCAAAGTGAAAAGAAACCAAGCTATGTATGACGAAGTGAACGATATTTTATCTGATATCGTGTACTGGTTTAGCGCTAATAACCTATTGTTAAATAGCAAGAAAACTAAATACATTAAATTTACCGTACCAAATGTCAAAAATGTAAATGCAAATGTTATATTAAGCGGAGAGGTGATAGAACCGGTGGAATCTGCTATATTTTTTGGCATAGCTCTAGATTCCAAATTACAATGGGGCCCCCATATTGAAGGATTGGCGAACAGACTTAGTTCTGCAGCATACGCGGTTAAAAAGTTAAGATAATTAACTGACATAGATACGGCGTGACTAGTATACTTTAGTTATTTCCATAGTATTATGTTCTATGGTGTATTGCTATGGGGCAACGCTGCCGATACTAATACAATATTTGTGCTGCAGAAGAGGTTATTCGCGCTATTTATAACCTAGGTCCTAGAGAATTTTGACTGTTGCTTCTCAATATATTCTTGATAATGTAATGTATGTTCATAGGCACATAAGTGAATTTGCCAGAAACTGTCATAACCATAATGTTAACACCAGGAACAGACATAAGCTGATGATGCCTACTACTCGGCTAAGTCGAGTTAGTAAGTCTTTTGTAGGGCGATGTATATGCTTTTACAACAAGATCCCAGAAAACGTTCATAACAAAAGTATTACGTTATTCAAAATAATTGTTAAAAACGTTTGTGTGATAAAGGTTACTATAACATAAATGACTTTCTTAATGATACCACAGATTGGGAATGGAGCGACCGCCCTCAGGCTATTAAATAATAAGTTTAATTGTACAATGTTACTTTGTTACTTTGTAAATGTTACTTTACTTGTAAAACATATTTTTGATGAAAAAAAAAGCCCGCTGAGTTTGTTGCGCCAATTCTTCTGAGGCATTCATTTTGGAATGGGTGGTAGTTTTTTTTTGACTTTCAATAAGTGATTTCACATCCTATTTTGAATAAAAATATTTGAATTTGAATTTGAAAAAACATGATAACTCTATTGCTTCAATGGAGTGTACGCACATGGAGGTAAGTATTTTATCAACAAGGCTTAGTTCCCATACAGGTACATAAGTCTACTGGTCCGATAGCGTCTTTAGCGGGAGTCGTATTTCGACAGAGGACACGTTTACCTCTCTCTCTCTGCCGTACTTGCATCGTGCATGTAGACTAAAAAAGTGTGTGTGTACTTATGTATGCACGTAAAAATTAAACTTCTTTGGCCTAACGAACAAAAATCATTAAAAAGATTTTTTCCTCGTGCTATTCTACGTTTTAAGAAAGAACAATTTTGTAAAAATTTTGCAAAGACGGCTTTGACAATTAATTATTAAATAATGAATACGGCTGTATGGGCTTGAACCCTTTGCCTGTCTTAATAATGGACGAAGAAAAAAAAAACGAATGACGCAAACGTCAGAAAATTTTCGGAACCAACTTCACACTGTTAGCTTTTTTGTTAGAGTGATGCGCGCGCATTAAAATTTCACTCTGATCATTTTTTCATCACGCGCCTAAAGAAGTATAACTTCAAAAAATTTGGCAGATATTACACTAAGGATATTAAATATTTGGTATATTTAAAATAATTATGTATTTCCGTAAAATACCGCATAATTCAATAAATTAACATACACTTAATGCTTAGTTTTAGCCTTCAGATCATTCAAATGGCAAAACCTAAATACAGTTATACTTAGAATTATGAAGTTTTATTTGTTTAAAAATTAATAATATTTTATTCTTCAAATAACGCTGCTTTGAGTGCATAGATAATTAAATTACATATTGTACAATGATGTGAATTTTATTCAAAAATAATTATCCATTTGGAGCTAGTTAGACTTTAGAAACTACATTCAGAAATTTTTTTCACCATGAAAAATTACTGTAGGTAAATTTCAAATTCCTGCTTCAGTACTTAGTAGATACGTACCTAGCTTGATAAGAAAAAAATATTTATATTATGTACTTGATTCAACAAAATTTTTTTTTGAAGTGTTAAAAAATATAACAATTTTTGTAAGAGTCCTTAAGGCTTCTGCCATAAAGAAGCCTTCGTTCAAAATATATCATCGTTTAATTAACAGTATCAAACAAACGAAGCCGCAGAAAATTTCCCGGAAAATGTAATGCGACCCTCTCGCCATCTTTACGAGGGACTATACAGATGGGAAGGATAAACCATAAAGTGTTGCCATGACTATAAAGCCTACCAATTTGCATCAACAAATAACTATTCTAGTCTAAATGCTTCGTAGGGAAAACGATAAAAATTTGTATTTTTCTTCCATGTATATAAATGTTCTATGGTACCAATGGGAGGCTCTTTTGCACAGGATGACGGCTCGATTATGGGTACCACAACGGCACCTTTTTCTGCCGTGAAGCAGTAATGTGTAAGCATTATTGTGTTTCGGTCTGAAGGGCGCCGTAGCTAGTGAAATTACTGGGCAAACGAGACTTGAAATATTATGTCTAATTGTAGTGCCATCAAGAATACCTGCGGCAGTGTATTGCAGGGCGTATCAATTACCGCCAGCTAAACGTCCTGCACGTCTCATCTATTATTTTCATAAAAAAAATATTTTATGATGAGGCAAACATATTTGATTTCATAATTTAATTAATTAATTTACTAGGCACTCAAATTCAAATATTTTTATTCAAAATTGGATTTAAAATCACTTATTGAACGCCAAAAACTACCACCCATTCAAAAGAGACTGCCTCAGACCCGAGAAGAATGGGCGCAAGAAACTCAGTGGGCTTTTTTTTTAAATATAAAATATGGATTACAATGTGGTATCGTACAATAAACATTTATAATTAATGAGCCTGAGGGTGTTCGCTGTACATAACATTTACAAATATAAACTTAACATTATTTTAAATTCCAATATGCACACCTATAAGAGAAAAGCACAGCATTGACTAATAATAATTTAAAGTAAGTATTTTATATTTAAGTAGAAATGAAAATAAATGTGAAAATTAATTTAAGTTACTTGGTTCATAGTTAGTTTATAGTATAACTTAAAAGTATGTTACTATTATATTTTTAAGTGTGCTATGAGAGTCTTGTTTTCTAACACGCATGTTATATTTTCACCAGCTCTGATAAAGTTGAGTTGATGTAAAAATGATGAGTTCAGTCCTAAATCTTATATCTTTAAACGAGCAATTCTTGTATATATATATATATATATATATATATAATCTGAATCTCGGAAACGGCTCCAACGATTTTCATAAAATTCATAAAAATATGCAGGGGATTTCGGGGGTGATAAATCGATCTAGCTAGGTTTCAATTAAAAAAAAAATGGTTTTATCCATGTTTGAATGAGAAACAGCTACAATAACATTAGAATACAAAGGTAAATTTCGCCACTATGTACAAGACTATTATAGCTCAGATGGGACATTGGGTGATCCGGAAAGCAGAAGACCCCGGTTCGAATCCAGATGTCCTATTAGTTTTTTTTTTGTTCAAGTTTTGTACATTCTTAAAAATCCGAGCAAGGCTCGGTCGTCCGGATATTGTGATTTTATAAGAGGTCTGCTAAATGTATTGTGAATAATTTTACGCGGATACCTTGAAGGTACGGTGAAAGATATTTTATCGAGTAGCTCCGTATTATTGACATAATTGTTAACTATTTTCGATATAAATAAGATCATTTTATTCGTGTTTAGAGATTTCATCTTAAAGAAAGAAAGGCGCTGTGTGTAAGGACATCTGTGGGTAATTCCATGTGATGATATGTATGAGTATTTCATACATATCCAAAAATTACTTTATTTATGAAGAAATAATATAAAACAATTTGTAATGTTTTTTTTAAAGTGATAATCCTCATTTCTAGGATTAATTCACAAATAAAATTTGAAACACAAAATTTTATGAACGATGCGAACCTCGAACCTACGACCTCTGGCGTTCCGTGCCAGTGCTCTAACCAACTGAGCTAACCGTTCGTAAATCTTGTATGCTTTGTTCAACTCTCAGATTGTGGCTTCATCTACAGGATCTACTTTACAGTTGATAACCTGCTCAACCTCAATATTTGCATATTAGGAAATTGACTTGAGATGTCCCTCTTGTATATCTAAACAAGTAAGAAATAATATGTTTGACCTTCATGTTATATGTAAGACAAAACTGACTGAAAATAGAAGAAGCGGATTAGGAAAATTTCACAGAAATTTATTTACAATAAAAAGTTATTAGTTCCGCACACAAATCACAATTAAAATAATACAATGTAAAACTGTTTCAGAAGTCAGTTCCGAGTGAATAGAAAATAATTTAGAAAGCAGTCTGGTTTTATTTATAAGAACAAAATTAACTTAATTTCAAGATAATCCCTGTTTTATAATACAGTCAAAAGTTATTTGTACATACTTCTAGAATACGATAATAGCTTAAAAAACAAAATAATACACGCTTTTTGTATAGCTTATAATTTTTGAGAAGTATAATGATGCATATCGCAACCTAATGAGATTGTCTAGGTACTGTAGTGCTTCCATCATGTTTGCAGACGACGGCATCAATGACTTCTTCGCAATTATTAGATTACGAATAGCATCCTTGTGGTCGCAAAACGCTCCTTTAGCAACAAAAGTATTAATTCTACTTTGTCTGAGTACTTGAACAATCCCATTTTTAAATATTGGTTCAATGTGCATCTTAGTAACAACCATAAATAGCTGTAGAAATCGAATGTTTTTTTATTCATTTTCAAATTAATATCTTAATATTCATAAATAATTGTAATTCTTAATAATTTTGACTGATTTTAATTATGACTTTGTAAATTTGTGCAATATGGATGTGTGTCTGAAATAAACATATATATATATATATATATACATATATATACTTTTCATTACAGTATAAAAATATATTTATTCAAACAAAACAAATCTTATAGCTATATTTACAATACTATGACTACATAAAATTAAAACTATCACTACGTGGAAGCGTACCTAAAATACTGGCAGCATTCCCGCGTTGGAAAGCTATGCTGATCTGTTGACCGAGATAGCTGCCAGCGCTTGGGTTTCCAGTAGCCTTATTGAGGCGAGAAGATAGTATTTTGAACATTCTCTGCGCCTCTGGGCCCCACGGATCAAGTGTCTCGACACCAAAGGGCACAAAGATGTATGACTCACTGAGACCAACATATCTGCGATGCTTGCTGTCTTCGGCAGTCGAAGCAGCAGCCCCAGCACCAACTGACGTAACTTGGACATGAGAAGGAGCCAGAGTGTCGACGCAAGTAGCGTCCCACACCAGCGCCCTTCCCCGTGCCCAAGCCACCAGCGTCATTCCATCAGGACGCTTGCCATCGCGGCGGGTAATACCATTTGGCTCTAAAACAGCTGGTATATTTAGGTATTTATTATTATTATTATTACTACATGACAGAATCGACTTTCAGGAGTACGATGGCATACCTACCTAACTCTATTTTGACCAAAGTGTGTTTTGAATCCATCTGCTTACCTACGTCCAATTATTACAGAGCGCTGATTAGATACATGCAATCATAATGAATCATTACGTTGACATAACCGGTTAATTTATAAACAGACTCGTAGAACATGAGAATATTAGCTGATTCAACGATGGCGGTCACGTACGAGGTACTTGGGCGGCGGACTGTACGCGCCAACAGACAAAAACGTTCATGTTGATATTGGATAGTGTTGTGTTCGCCGCGATGCCTCTAGAAGCCGGCCTTACAAGGTCACGTCGCGTCATAGACTAACTTCTTGTTTTACGACGCAGATATGCAATCGCTTTCTGCCTACATTTGATATTCGATCTACATCATGCTATGCTAATAATTATGTTATCTATCCCCAAACTAGCATGGTATACCTACATTGATATATCTGATATAATATTCTAGGATTTTTATTTCTACTCCGAGTATAACATAATCACCATAATAGTCACATAATCCACACTTCACATTATTTAATAGTAGATAAATACCTTTATTGTGGATATACCTTACAATGGACGAGTTTGGTCTAATTAATAATAATAATATTGACACACTCCTATACAAATTATCCTGCCCCAAACAAGGCATAAGCCTGTACTATGAGTACAAGTCAATGATATATTTAATACAATATACTTACGTAAACATATATAAATATAAGTTAAATTCAAAACTCGGAAACAAACATTCATATTCATCATATAAATGATTGCACCTACCGGCATTCGAACCCGGGACCTCTAGCTCAATAGGGATCACAAGCCACTAATTTAATTAGAGCATTTAAACAAACCATTATATCTACATTTTAAACTAATATTTTTTAAATGAATAACTTTATGAAGTACCTGATTTTCGTATAAAAAAGATAAAACATAAATAAATCGGCCACTCGAGGCAACCTCAATTAAAATACTTGATCTGATGGTTAATTAATGAAACAAGATTAAAATTTAGAAGCTTCGCTTATTTTGTTTAACATTTTTAATTTTGTTGAGTCTAACAAGTTATTTTGTTCATTAGCTGTCAAGAAAATATTAAATATTAAATTTATAAAACTATATTTCTTCAGGTAGAAGTTAGTCGTTTACCATTTAGGATCTTATGTTTTTTCAAAGAAGGTGAAATCACTGTAATAATCTGCGGGTTATCATTTGACCTTTTCGTAATCAACGTTCATTCAAGATAATATTTCAAACTCCATTATATAAGAAATTTATCACATTGGAGAAATTTTGGTTATCTATTGATTTTATTACATTGAAAGGGTAATTGTTTCGGAAGATTTCATCTGGCTTAAAACATAATTTTAAGCTGATTAATTTGTGCGGTAATTGCACGGTATTGATCCCTTTGTGATACAAAGCATGTCACATTTAACTATGTAGTTTACTTCTTTGACTAATTTACATTGTTGTTGATATGAAATCGGAAGGTGTGAGAATCATTTCTTAAAAAGTTTATAATTACACATCTAATTAATTTTATTCTCAGATAAAATTATATAGATACCACTTAACTGCTCTAATTAATGTCATGAGTTAGGTTCAAAAACCGTACAAAATGGCTTCGAAACAACTTCCGAATATCAAATCAACCTTATGGTGGACCTTGGACCCTGGGTATAAGATTCAACTCTGGGTATAAGACATCAAATTCATTCCATGTCCAGATTTTGCGATAGCTAAGTAAAAAGTTAACATTGCATCAGCTGACTGTTAAAAAAGTGACATGATAAGTTAATATAAGTATTAACTTCCGAATATCAAATCAACCTTATGGCGGACCTTGGATCCTGGGTATAA
>CATIXQ010000041.1:4265101-4309128 GCA_949711755.1 Leptidea juvernica
TTAAAAATGTGACATGATAAGTTAATATACTATACATATATACTTCCGAATATCAAATCAACCTTATTGCGGACCTTGGATCCTGGGTATAAGATATCAACCCTGGGTATAAATTATCATATTAATTCCATATCCAGGTTTTGCGATAGCTAAGTAAAAAGTTAATGTTACATCAGCTCTCTGTTAAAATCAGTAAACTATTAGTTGGTACTGATTGTAATTGAACAACCTGACGCATCTGTACAATTACACTCTAATTACGTAGTTACGGACGGTGCACCGATGCGCTGGCCGGCTCCCCCCACCACTTCTATAAAGCCTACGCTTTCCGCTCCGACGCCAGTTTTTTTAACATATCAGTGAGAGACGCACGTACATATACAAAATGTCACCGCGATTGTTCGCGATATTTGCGCTGTTCGCTGTCGCCGCTGCTTTCCCCTCCAGCGATAAGCCCGCCGTCCCGAACCCGATAACTACAATCAGCGAATCAGAGCTCGAAGACGATTCACCATGGTTCTCCTTCCCCAAGTTCCCCTTCATGAACTTCTTCGCGCCGATCTGGAACCTGTTCCCGCAGATCACTGAATTCGGACCGAAGATTGAAGTCGACGATAACATCTTCAAGGTTATCGTCAACACGGAGAGCTACAAGCTTGATGACCTGAAAGTTGAACTGAAGAGCGGATTCGTCTTCATCCAAGGTACGCATGAGGCGAAGAAAGCGGAGCACGACATTTTCGCCAGCCAGTTCTTCTATACATACACACTGCCCGTTAACGCGAGTGTTGCTGATGTCACCGCTAAGTTGTACACCGATAATGTTCTAGAAATCTCTGTTCCGTTGAACGGTAACGAAGGTGAGAAGGCCGAGAAACGCATAGTTCCGATTGTTGAGACAGGTGTGGCATATAAGACCGATAAAACAGACTCGACGAATCCGCCCGCTATTGAAACTGATGACAGAAAAGAGCCAACCACTCCACCAGCCGAAGGAACAAATACAATCCCTGAAGCTAACGAAGCAGACAATAGTGCAGCGAATGAAGTTCAGCCCTGAGCGATATAGGTTATTAGATCAGTATTTTAATAAATATTTTTTATAATGAGTGTTTTATTGGTCAATGATTTCAGCAAAACATTAGAACACGCAAGCGAACAGTTAATATGAACGTTTGCATAACAAATAGATTGGTAAATAGTTTGTAATGTGCTTTGTAAATATATAAATGTATGAATAGTATTAGCATTACGCTTAATGGATCGACTGTATTGAAATAAAATATTGAAGATATGTCGTGATTATTCATTTGTTATTTTAATACCTACTTGGTGTTTACACAGTTCGTGAAGTAAGACTTAAGAGCTCAACAAATACACAATATATTATATATTGTTCTGTACATACCTGAAGTCTTATTTATATGAACACAAAGTTTTAAATCTTTAAGTGTGGATGTCATCATTGTTTATAGCCAGACAAATTTTATAGAACCAAATGGAAACAGGAAAATTTGTGTCTGTAATCTTTACTAAACAGTGTAAATCTATACCTTGTATATGCACAATTCGTATTTGAAAACTGATACAGTAAATGTGGGTTATTATGATAAGCAAATAATGAAAGGGGATATTATTACAGAAACAGGTATTCTTTCCACCTTCACACGACACGCCACAAGCTAGGATATCATCCCCACCATCTGGATGTGTGGCGGTCCTCCACAGTGCGGTTTTCAAGGAGCTTTCTTCCTCGTACTACAAAACTGTGGAATGAGCTTCCTTGTGCGGTGTTTCCGGGACGATACGACATGGGTACCTTCAAAAAAAGTGCGTACACCTTCCTTAAAGGCCGGCAACGCTCCTGTGATTCCTCTAGTGTTGCGGGAGATTGAGGGCGGCGGTGATCATTTAACAACAGGTTAACCGTACGCTCGTTTGTCCTCCTATTCCATAAAAAAAAAAGGTATACATCGTCAACAAAGAGAACCTCTCTTTGTTGACGATGTATACTTTCTGCAAATATATAACTATTCAATTATTATTAATATATATTTGTATAAACCAGTGAGAGGCCTTTTGCACAGGAAGCCGGCTAGAGTATGGGTACCACAACGGCGCCTATTTGTGCCGTGAAGCAGTAATGTGTAAACATTACTGTGTTTCGGTCTGAAGGGCACCGTAGCTAGTGAAATTACTGGGCAAATGTGACTTAACATCTAATGTCTCAAGGTGACGAGCGCAATTGTAGTGCCGCTCAGAATTTTTGGGTTTTTTAAGAATCCTGAGCGGCACTGAATTGTACTGGGTCCTGCTCGTCTCGTCCCTAATTTTCATAAAAAAATTACCATTATTATAATGTAAACCCTTCCGTAATAGTTTTGTGTTTATATGGAAGAATTTTCAAAATATTTCATTAAAAATTGCCTAATTGGTACATCAAGTTAGTGTTTATAAATTGTAGTTATCATGATAATAATCCATAACGAGTTTGATCATAATGCTGGCTTAAGACCGAACTTTCATACTAGAGATAAGCAATAAATCATCTTTTATTAGGGTTCCGTAGATAAATGGCAAAAAACGGAACCCTGATAGATTCGTCATGTCCGTGTCACACTGTCCGTGTATGTCACAGCCACTTTTTTCCAAAACTATAAGAGCTATGCTGTTGAATCTTGGTAAATAGATGTAGTCTGTGTACCGCATAAGATACACAATACACAAATATATAAGAAAAACCATTAATTTTTGGGGTTCTCCATACTTAGAACAGAAACACCCATACGTGTGGGGAGGTTTCTAATACCATTTTTTTCTTAACTAAATAGTTTGCGCGAGAGACACGTCCAAAGTGGTAATATGTGTCCTCCCGCTGTAACTACTAAAATAAGAGAATGATAAAACTAAAAAAAATATAATATGATGTACATTGCCATACAAACTTCCAGCGAAAATTGGTTTGAACGGGATCTAGTAACTAGTTTTTTTAATACGTCATAAATCGTAAACCTACAACTTTTATATGATGTTACTTGCTGCTACGGAACCCTTCGTGGGTGAGTCCGACTCGCCCTCGGCCGCTTTTTTTTATTAAAACTTCCTTTGTCTATTTACAGCATTATCCTTATTGATGTCTTAAGATAAAATAGCAAATTTCCTCTTGTACAACATCTCGAACATTCGAAATCCAATTCAGTTTTGTAGTTTAAGTGTCTGCTAATTCATTATCAAATATCAATTTAATTATATTCTGTCTGTCCTTAACTGATAAACTGAAAAGCTACCATACCAGTTTTGATGCGGTATCCATTATACAGCATGCAGCATGACGTTCGGTATTCTACTATGGGGTCATGCTGCTGACATTGATATAGTGCTTGCTCTGCAAAAGAGAGCTGTTCGTGCTATATATCAGCTTGGTTATAGACAGTCTCTTAAAGAAACATTTAAAGAAAAAAATATTATGACTGTTCATTGTCAGTACATTTATGAAAATTTAATATACGTTCACAAAAATCGTCACCTTTTTGCTCTTAATAGTGATTTTCATTATTATAACACTAGAAATAAGTGATTGCTTGTAAATAATTCTAGTAGGCTTCATAAGATACATAATAGCTTTAAGGGTAAATGTATACACTTCTATAATAAAGTCCCAGCCACTGTTCAGGCATTATCAATAAATAAATTTAAATGTTTTATAAAAAAATGGCTCTGTCGTGAATCCTATTACTCCACTGCTGAATATCTTAATGATCGGACAGCCTGGGACTAGATTGTGATTATTTTATAGCGAAAGAAATGACTGTACAATCTTATTATTAATATTATAAATGTGAAAGTTTGTATGTCTGGATGTATGTTTGAACTTCTTTAACGCAAAGACTACTGAATGAATTTTGATGAAACTTTGCAATAATATAGCTTACACACCAGAATAACATATAGGCTATAATTTATAAAAATATTGTGTGAATTATCTATACATTGAAATAAAATTGGAGTGTATGTTTGTAAAATTGAAATAACCGTTTTTTACTAAATGAATGTTATGAATACATACACGTACCGTATATGCACTAATATAACATTTTTTACAATTTTTGTCTGTCTCTGTTCCGTCCAATCCGGCGACTTTTATTGGCAGGTAGCTGATGTAATAAGGAGTAACTTAACTTAGGCTACGTTTATTTTAGAAAAATAAAGCACTGTCCAAGAAACGGTCTACTTCTAAAAATAATTTAAATGGCAAAAAAACGTTTGCCGGGTTAACTAGTATTGTATATTTTTATTGAAAAGAGCGCAAAAAAAGAATGCTGGCAGAGTTTCATGCGCCGCTTCTTCTTCTCTCAGAGCGCCATTTGTTTCCGAAGCGGTAGTAGTATCTAGTAGTTATTAGAAATGACATTAAAAAGAATTCTAAAGGAATCAATTTTGAGAAAATAAATGCCTTTTATAGCAGTTTTTGATGCGGTATGTTTCAGCCATGAATACGTGGACATGAGAAAATGTGCATGAGGAAAACCTTATGCCTATACTTTTAGGGAAAAACAATTAATTATTGATTTGATTTATAATAACATCTAATATATAAAATTCTCATGTCGCGGTGTTTGTAGTTAAATTCCTTCGGCTTGATCGATTCTCATGAAATTTTGAGTGCATATTGGGTAGGTCTGAGAATCTGGCAACATCTTTCATCCCCCTAAATGTTAAGGGTGGTCCACGCCTTTTTTTTTAAATGTTTTTGTCATTTTTAAATTTGTTTGATTATGAGTCAGCATTAAAAATACATACAACTTCAAATTTTCACCCATCTACGATCAACAGTCCACTTTTGTATCGCGATTTTAATATCGGCAATACAACGTTTGCTGGGTCAGCTAGTTTAAATTAATTTATTAAAATGCAGCAGATTTGTTATTAGCACGCGCGTTCCTTGACAAATTTGTTCAAACAGTTTGTTCAATTTTTTTTTTGTGTTTTATGGACAGATTTCAAAATGTTTCGACTCATTGTAGATTGGTTCCATTTTAAAAAAAGGTGTGGTATTTTTGACACAACAGAAGTGAAAACTCTGTCAAGCGTTTTTCTATAACCATAATGACACTTACAATGCCGTGAAGCAGTAATGTGTAAGCATTACTGTGTTTCGGTCTGAAGGGCGCCGTAGCTAGTGAAATTGCTGGGCAAATGAGACAACATCTTATGTCTCAAGGTGACGAGCGCAATTGTAGTGCCATTCAGAATGTTTGGGGTTTTTCAAGAATCCTGAGCGTCACTGCATTGTATTGGGCAGGGCGTATCAATTACCATCAGCTGAACGTCCTGCTCGTCTTGTCCCGTATTTTCATAAAATATATATATACTAGCTGACCCGACAGACGTTGTTATGTAGATAATTAAAAAAACTGTTTTATAGGAATTTGCCAACAATATTTCAAAACATCAACAATTATTTCGTAAAATACTCCCTGTTGTTTTAATGAAATTCAGAGTGGAACTGTCAAACCGTGCGTCACTAAATTCTCTCATAGAAAATATGTCCATACAAAACTAATATTGAAAACAAAAGTAATTACGGGTCCCAAATCGAAATAAAAACTATCCTATCTCTCACGTAGAACTAAACTGCACTCCATGAAGTAGTCCTCATTAAAATCCGTTCATTAGTTTAGGAGTCCATCGCGGACAAACAACGTGTCACGTAATTTATATATATTAAGATACTAATAACAATTTTAGATAAATTTTGCACTAACTGATTGTGCCCTTGACTGACGAACTTTATCCGAGCAAGCTAGTGGGATAGCTCACTCATTCATTCCCACAAAATAATTTAAACCGAGAAATTTTTAACAACAAGTCGAGTATTTGTATTCAGAAAATATCATTTATTGAAATAGAACTGGTAAATAAACTTTTTGGTTAACAAGATCGTTAAATGACTATAACTAACTTAATTCAAAGGACATGAAAATAGTCCCATCGACCTGATCTGATGGTTAAGCCATGGGGTAGGCATTGCAACTCCTTAATGCATCTCTATTCCGTATAGAAATAGAAACAGAAATATATTTATTTATTTACGAATGTGACGTCATCGATTTCAGCTCCACAGTTAATGTAAATTGTAACCAGGTAGTACAATTATAACAGTTGTTCAAACAAAGCACTCTTCATACAAACATCCGGCCCACACACGACACACAACCATTGAAAGTGAACTGTTGTCAGTAATTGTTCGAAGTTTTATATTGTTCTCTAAATGCAAATAGGCAATTTCTCTTAATTTGCCAAGTAGTTACTTAGAATTTAATTACATATAAACATATATATTATAATGTTCACCGTGATAGAATAGAGTCAATTCAGCGGCGGTTTGTAAGAGTTTGTAGCAGGTTGGGTGTCAGACGTAAAATTCCCGAATACTCTGAGCGCTTACGTAAATTTAACTTGCATAGTCTTGATAACCGAAGATGGTAGGTATCTGATATGTGCGTCTTACATAACATTGCGAATGGTGTTATGGATAGTCCTCTATTAAGTTTGATAAACTTTAAAGTGCCAACACGATCTGTGCGTATTCCATGTCTATTTTCCATCAATTCTTCAAATAATAATGTATCGCATAACAACACGATTATGAGAATTTGCAGAGAATGAAGTGTGTGCTGATTTTGATATATTATTTACAAATATAAAATTGAATAAAAGTACTCTTTACAGAACTTGCTAGTTTACGTAAAATAATTTAGATTTTAACTTAAAATTCGTCATAATGTAATTTCTGTTGTGTCCACTTATTATTTTTTACTGTATTTGGTGAATGATGTGTACAATTTTAATTGGATCTCAGGATCATAAAAATATGCTGTAATTGTTATTAGATGATAGCTTTATCTTGTTATCTGTTATTGTACCTACTTGTAAATAAATAAATAAATAACATACATACAGACTGTTATAAAAAATATTGACTAGGGTCCAAATTGATCCAATTGAACACCTCTCTTCCGGAAAACTCAAAATAATCCTAATTTTAAGCAATAGATTGCTTATAATTAGGATTATTTGAGCGAATGTATATGAAAGCTATTGAAACAGGCTATAAGGCCATCTAAAAAAAACATCTTTTTAACTAAATAAGAGACACAACTTGGTGAGGGAATAGTGTGCCGTACGGCACTCTCGGTTTTGGTGTATCTGAATAATCTAGGGCCCCTGGGGCACTGCCGATTTCGGAAGGTAAATCAAAAAGCTGTGAAATATAATTTTTCTACTCCTATTTCGTAATTGCTCAATACAAAACTTCAACATTAATTAATAATTAATACAATGTGTTTGGCAATTTCATTTTTAAATACAAAGAAAACTTTTCAATCAGTTTCATGGCATTGGCTACAAATATATTTAGTCTGATTATGACCAAAGTTCATTGTATTTCATTTAACTTCACCTGCGCTGTGTCGATGGCTGACACCTGCCAGTGGGAGGCTTCTTTGCACAGGATGCCGACTACCTCGACGACGCCGTGCCGGCGCATTTATGCCTTGAAGCAGTAATGTGTAAGAATTACTGTTTCGATCTGAAGGGCGCCGTAGCTAGTGAAATTACTTGGGAAATGAGAATTAAAATCTTATGTCTCGAGGTGGCGAGCGCAATTGTAGTGCCGCTCAGAGTTTTTTGGTAATTCAAGAATTCAGAGCGACACCGCATTATAATGGGCAGGGCGTATCAATTGCCATCAAATGAACATCCTGCTCGTGTCGTCCCGTATTAGCATAAAAAAACCTGCATCCGCGGTAGACTCTCACCATTCGCGCGCCATTTTTACCTTTATCTGCACTGGTCCTAGAAAAAGTAAAGGACAAAACAGCAAAGCCTTGGTTGTGGCACAAGAGACACACGAAGTCAGTCTGAAACCCTAACTTAACGGAGATTCATTGCTATTTTCAAATTTACATTTATTCATAGCACGCGGAATAATGTCATAAGAGAAAAATGCATCGCTCATGCATTTTACACAGGGGGAAATGACCTCGAGAACCTGTTGCTTGATGTCACAGGCACTTGTTGGCTCTCGTATTTGTCGCTGTTTTGCTATCGTGGTCAAGGACTATAATATGTATATGTATATGGACTATATATGCGGTGGTTATCTTGAAAGTTTTTGGACTAGCCATTTGTAGAAATTATTTAAAAACGATTATAGTAAATTAAAATTGAACACTCCGAGAGTAGGTTACATTTTAGTTCGTGTGATTGTTAAAATATGGTTTTACCTGGGTTTAGCATTGTAGAACATTTTGAAAATTGTGTGGCGGCATTGCAGTGAATTTTATCCGAAAAAATACTCGCGCAATGATTTTCGCTGCAGCTTAAGTGAACAAAAAAGCTGTCAGAGACTTGAGTTGGCATTTGGTGATGAAGCTCTATCAGCTCTTTTGTATTCCTGGTAAAGCAAATACAGACGTGGACGTGATCATCTCTGTGACGAATTTCGTTAAATTCACCCGACGTCTGCTGTTACCCAAAGTAATATAGATACCATACGACAACTCGTTAAAACTGACAAAAAATTACATTTCAGTTAATTCGTACTATATTAGGGCTGGTATAAGCTAAGTGTAAATAATTTTACACCTAAGAATTCCACCACTGGACATTATGTCAAAATGCCAAATACCACCCGCATCACGTTGACGTCTGGCATTCCACAACCGCGAGTTTTGCAATAAATTTCTGGCCTTGCACAGCCATTTTGTTTAATCAACTACCGGCTACTGTTTTGCCAAGCCGATACGACTTAGCGACCTTCAATAAAAGTGTATCCCACCTTAAACGCATCTCTTGACACCTGTTATCCCAATGTCCATGGGCTGTTGCCTCGCCACTCCCCATCCCTCTTGCCCGTTTGCCTGCTCTTATATAAAAAAAGACTGAAACTGTGCACATTATGGATACTGCATGATTAATTGGATGACCAGAAATGGCGAATGTTGTCACCGGTGATGATATCCGCGTATGCTGCTTTGAAAGTGAAAGAAAAAGCCGATCGGGGGAGATTTACTCAGGAAAGTTAAGAAAACTCGTTTTTCGGGAAATCGGGACATTAAATTACAGAAACGCTTGAAAACCAAAGGACAGTTTCTGCAAATTCTAGTTTGTAGATGCTTATCCAGAGTTAAATAAGATTGTCCGAAGAACGTCCTCGCAGCGTCTTTCTTTGTAAGTGATAACCCTCGCTTCTGGGATGAGAGTTGAACAAAGCATACAAAATTTTATCTACGATACGTTACTCGAACGGTTGGCTCATTTGGTAAGAGCGCTCGCACGGAACGCGAGAGCTCGCGCGTTTGAAACCCGCATCGTTCATAAAATTTTGTTTTAAAATTTTAAAATTGACTCAAATATCCGGATAGCGTAAAAAAGATTCGGCCGAGTATTGCTCCTAAGAATTGAAGAGGTCCGTTACTTTGTCGTGGATCCCATAATCAGAACCTAACCAAACTCTCACCACACTACCTTTGAAGTATATCCTTTTCAATAAAAAATTCATCTACACTGGCCTGCAAAAGTAAGTATCACACTGTTCAAATTAAATTTTTTTCTTAACTATAGAAGGTAGAGATTTAAGATTAAAAACGTTTTGTTGCAAATTTCATAGGCTTTAATTCTTAGAAACTAAAATTATACATTAGTAACATATTTAACTTAAAAAAGATAAAACAATGAAAATAGACATTTTTAGTTTAGTGAAAAAAAATTCAACTAAAATGTATTACATGTTATTTAATTTTTAATAACTAGTATTGCCTCCTCGAGCTCTGATTACAGCTTCGAGCCGGTTTGGCATACTGAACACTAGGTTTCGGAGCCCATTCTTCTACCAGGGCCTGCTTTAGTGCCCTGAGGGTAGTAGGTGGTGGTCTGCAATTGCTGACTAGCCTCCCAAGCTCATCCCAGGCGTGTTCAATCGGGTTGAGATCAGGACTTCTTGATGGCAAAGCCATCACGCTGATACCGACCTCCTGAACATACTCTTGTACGATATGAGCCGTGTGTGGCCGGGCATTATCATGCATCAGCATCGATCCATCACCCATATTTGCTAAATACGGCCCTGCATACTCATTGGTCTCCTCAGATGGTGTCCAGTCTCTTCGTACCTTCGCTTTACCTTCTGGACCGTTCGTACCGTCACACCCACCATTCTTGCAGTGCGACGCATACTGATGCCTAGTTCCAGAAAAGCCATGATCCTAGCACATTCTTCAACTGAAAGAGGCATGATAAATAAATGTTATGTGCTTTTTAGCGTAAATTTTTAAAACAAGACCCATCGATCTTAAAAAAAATTTAAAACCGAAAGAAAAATGTGAATGGTAAAATTGTAATTCGGAAACGTCCACTTTGAACAAGGAATGGTTTTGTTTTTGAAGTTTTTTTCAGCCAATTCTTAAAAGAAGGTTACCGACTATAAAGTTTTTATGTACAAAATTAAATTCTCTTTGGAGTCCTTTATATTTCGAAAGTATATCTTGTGAACTTAAAACGTTATCCCAATTTTAAAAGTGTGATACTTACTTTTGAAGGCCACTGTATTTGTAAAAATTTTCAAACGTTTCTGCAAGTGTTTTATATGGCAGCTTTTTGGAGAGTTATGTACGTATATTTTTGTAACTGTAGGGTTTCTAAGAACTGGTGGAAATGGGTGGCTTATCCCTGGGCTGGAGAGATTTATCGGGACCATTACTTCTTTGCTTTTGGTCCATATTCGGGATATTTCGTCTTTAACGTCAATGTATTTTGAAAATGTTTCTTAAATTTTACTATAGTGAAAGGCATTTTATAAGGTTTATTATTATACTCTTTATGTCAACTGAAAACAAATCTTATAACTATATTTACAATACTTATTAAAATAAATTAAAACTATCATTACTGAGAAGCGTACCAAGAATACTGGCAGCATTTCCGCGTTGGATAGCTAGGCTGATCCGTTGCTGATATCTGCCAGCGCTTGGGTTCCCAGTAGCCTTATTGAGGTGAGAAGATAGTAAGTACTCTACACCAAACTTATTATTTTTTTAATTGAATTAAATAAATAACAATAATAATCATTATTGTAATTATTATTATTATCTTTAGTAATATTATTATAGGTAAATAAGGCCAGTCCAGCCAGTATCTAAACTAAACATGCCTGTATCCAACTATTCGTGTTTAGTTTCTCGTTTAATAGTTTCTTCGTGATTTAACCTTGTCTTGGAATTGTTTGATTTCAATTCATCTTGTAGTTTGTTCTTAGCTGCGACAACTCTTTTTGTTAGCGGTTGTTGTTCGTGAATCTGGACGTGAGCTGTAAGTGGTGTCCTCTCAGACAGGTGCTCTCGAGAGTTAAGCCTTCCAAAATTTTCAAGGAAGTTGTTACATCTACATACTCAACCTCTGCATACAAAAAAAATAACCAGTTGAATTAAGACACTTGTCATTACCTTATTAACGTTTTTTTTTGACAATAAAAGGCAAGACGAGCAGGACGTTTAGCTGATGGTAATTGCTGCCCTGCCCATGAAAATGCAGTGCCGCTCAGGATACTTCGGCCCGTCACCTTGAGACATAAGATGTTAAGTCTCGTTTACCCAGTAATTTCACTAGCTACGGCGCCCTTCAGACCGAAACACAATAATGCTTACACATAACTGCTTCGCGGCAGAAAAACGCGCCGTTGTGGTACCCATAATCTAGCTGGTATCATGTGCAATGGAGCCAGTAAGTACCCACGGGCGATTATTGGTAACGTTATTGTATAAGATATTTTGAATTAGATATACAGTATTATATAAATATATATTGACACAATAAATATTCAATCGAAGTCAGGTATTTAATTGCAGCTATAAAATACTCAGGATTGTGTGTATTGCAATAAATTCTTATTTTATGTGATTCCTTTTGCAAAAATAACCGTTGAAAAGGATATATGGACTTGTTATTGTGCGAATGTTTAAATAAAATGAAAAACTTTGATGGAAATACACAAAATATCATGTCCAGTGTTGTGCCTTTCATAACAACAATTTGTGCAGTTTTCCGGTTAGACTGCTTGTCTTTGATTGTTTATTTTCCTTATCAGATATTTAAGTTCTAAATGACGTAGGACATTGGAAGTTGATCTTTATTTTTATTTATTTATTTAGAGTTTTATTTCCTTACCTTTAGGTATTTCCTTATAAGCAATATTTATTAGTGTGTGTTAATGATCTATTGTTTTAAATAAAAGTATTTCGTTAATATTGTTTTTGATATAAATATAAGCCTCCTCCATTTATTTCCACTCGTTCCTATCTCTTGCAACTCTTGTCCACATCTTTCCAGCTGTTTCTACTATGACATCGCTCCATCTCTTATTAGTCCTGCCTCAATTTTGTTTCCTATTTATAGGGTTCCAGTTCATTACTATTTTGGAACATCTTTCTTTTTTGTTCTTTGTATAAGTTTTACCAGTGGAAGGCTCCTTTGCACAGGATGCTAGATTATGGGTACCACAACGGCACCTATTCCTGCCATGAAGCAGTGTAAGCATTATTGTGTTTGGATCTGAAGGTTGCCGTAGCTAGTGAAATGAAACTTAATATCTTCTGTTTCAAGGTGACGAGTGCAATTGAAGCACCGCTCAGAACTTTTGGGTTTTTTCAAGTATCCGGAGCAGCGCGAAATTGCATCGTTGTGCGAATTGTTGTGCGGGGCGTATCAATTACCAAAAGCTGAGCGTCCTGCTCGTCTCGTCCCTTATAACTTATAACATAAAAAAGGCCAGCCATTTCCACTTTAGGCGTAGGACAGATAAGGCTAAATCTTTTGCTTTGATATTCTTTCTTACTGTAATTTTCCTCACTTTATTTCTTGAATAAGTTAGATAATACATATAACAAGGGCGATAGAACTATGTTTAAATTCAGGCGATAGAAATTAGAAAAAGAATTAGAAAAACTTGGACTAATATTTGACAACCAGCTATATATTATGGCATTGTTGGCATTATTCCTTTCCATTCCTTATATTCCTTTTAATTACCGGAGCATAAGGAAAGAGAAATTGGTCAAATGTCAGTCTGGAATACTAAGGACCGAGAATGGCGAATCGTTTCTTTCTATTAAGTATAACTGATGACTCTTACGTGATAACGCGATGGTTCTTTCGTGTGGTTATAGATAGGTACGGTTTAGATCGAGCCTAGCGTAACTCTCTAAAGGCCGTTCCCAATATACTATCTACAGATAGAGATAAATTACTACCTTCTACTGTCAGTAATTAGCTGCCTTATCTTATCGCCTTATATTGGGACGCGTGAATTGTAATTTCCACACAAACTTCTATCGTCGCTAAGCTATACGTCGTCCCATTGACAGACAGTGTGTACGGATAAGGTGGGCTACCGTCAATAAGTTTATTGGGACAGAAAAGTCAACGATAGTTACGATTTTTATCTCAAGTAAGAGATAGACTGAATATTGGGAACGGAAGTAAGAGAAAAGTGATTCACTCGATTGTATCCAGCGTGGAGTGATTGATAGATTGACAGATTATTTCTATTATCTTGTTAAAAACGGAGGCAGACTAAATCCACTACGCTTTAAGGAACTCTTCGCCTTCAACCTTAGCTGTATTATACTTCGTCACCAATCGCGATACTGCAATTACTAGTAGTATAGTACCCCCTACTAGGCTCTGTAATATAAACAATTATTTTGCATGCGATAGTATTAAATTTTGCAATAAATTACCAAAAAGTGTATCTGAATTATCAATAAATAAATTTAAATCTTTTATTAAACGCAGACTTATGTCGAAGGCTTATTACAGTATTGAAGATTACGTAAACGATATTACAATATGGAATTAAATAGTATTATAGTTGTTTTTTATGGATTATATGGTTCAGCCTTGTGTTGTTTCACTGGTTTGCATTGTTTTGAAAATATGTTTAAACTTTTATGTAATTAATATGTATGTCACTGAATTTTATTTTTTGGGATTGACGTTGACGAGCAGTCTTTTGATTTTATGTCAATAAAATATTTTGACTTTGACTTTGTCAAATCACTGCACGTTTCACATTAAACTAAATTTAAGTTTTTACTCAGACAGTCCCGTCTCTTATTACGTAGCATTTACATCCTCTTTCCTTAAGATAATTTAGAATCCAGATTTTATATCACCTTGAATTTGTTAATCTTTCTTTCCAATTAAGTCTTTATAGTATAGAAAACCCTTACCTGACACATTATCTTTATTCTGATATATATAAATTACGTGACACGTTGTTTGTCCGCGATGGACTCCTAAAGTAATGAACGGATTTTAATGGGGATTACTTCATGGAGTGCAGTTTAGCCCAACTTGAGAGATAGGATAGTTTTTTTTCGATATCGACATATTTTCTATGAAAGAATTTAGTGATGGACGCTTTGACAGTTCCACTGTGAAACAATTTCACTATAACAACAGGGATCATTTTTTACGAAATAATTCATAATATTTTGAAATATTTTTGGCAAAACTAAAAAAAATTTTTTTTCTGTCTACAGAACGTCTTTCGGGTCAGCTAGTATATTATAATATAATTATGATGTATTCGAAAAAGATATCAGCAAATTGATGCACACTATGGTTGCAGCATTAATTCAGTCCAAAAATTTAATAAAAATTTAAAAACTGAACAATGACTTGTAATATATTGTACAAGAACATAGAGCAGTATCGTACCAGAAAGAAGATTAAGTTCGTGATAAGAATCTAGAAAAATAAAACGTAAGTACTTAGTTTCTCACAATAGCTTGTTATTTGAGTCAATCCCTTTTCCTCGAAGAGAATTAGAGCAAATTTTCTGTAAGATAGCCGATGTTACGAAAAATATATTTCACTTACAATTGTTATATTAATAATATCAATTAATAGTGCTTTTTATTTTATGATTTACCTTAATTATATACCACTGCTTGAAATTTGATAAATGCCATGATAGTACCCAACTAATAATAATAATAATATGGACACATTTTTACACAAATTATCTTGCCCCAAACTAGGCATAGCCTGTACTATGGGTACAAGACAGCGATATACTTACTTAAACATACATAAATACATATAAAAATCCATGACTCGGAAACAAATATCCACATTGATCATATAAATGATTGCACCTACCGGAATTCGAACCCGGGTACTCTAGCTTAAAAGAAATAAATTAAATAAATTGCGAGAATGATAAAACCAAAGAGGATATAAAGACTACTTAATAATACGGGACTGCCTAAGTAAAAATTTAAATTTAGTTTAGTATGAAACGTGCAGTGAGATTTGACATAAGTTTGAAATAGTATTTACAATATTAAAGGGACAAAGTACAATCCGGCTAAGTTTTAATGCGAACAGTTGCTTAAAACGTAGTGGATTTCGGCTATCTCCGTTTTTAACAAGATTGTAGCCGTCATCATTCTATGCCGTCGTCATCTGTCAATCTATCAATGACTGCACGTTTCATACAAAGTCAAAGTCAAAAAATCCTTATTCACTGTAAAACTTTATAAGTTATTTAGTGCAACTCATGATGAAGTACAAAAGTTACAATAGCATTCAAATGAGTATAACAATATTCATTAACAAAATTTAGAACATTAATTCCAACTACACCTTCCTTATAGGCCGGCAACGCTCTTGTGATTCCTCTGGTGTTGCAAGAGAATGTGGGCGGCGGTGATCACTTAACACCAGGTGACCCGTACGCTCGTTTGTCCTCCTATTCCATAAAAAAAAAACTATATTTATCATTCAAATAATCTTTCACATTATATGTTAATGATGCCTTAGATGTTAATTTATTATTTACGATACATTTAATTTTTTTAATAGGTAATATTTTAATTTCATTTGGGAGTTTATTATAAATTAATATAACACAATCCACTTTAAAAGATTTAGCAATTTTACGGAGCCTAGTAGATGGAATTGCGAGTTTATGTTTGTTTCGAGTATTGACACTATGTACATCACTATTCTTTTTAAATTGGCTAATATTTTTATGAGCGTATAGGAGGTTCTCGTATATGTACTGGCTGTGTTCAATCGAGTGAACCGCTTTATTCTTAGAGAGTTTCGCTAGACTGGACAAAACTATGAATTATAAAATACACGTAATTTTAAAGTAATGTAATTTACCAGAGTTAAAATGCACGTGTTATTAAATTTTACCGTATATAGTATCGTTGTGTATGTAACTCTGTATAATGTAACCAAAGACAAAAAAATCGTTTGTACCGCCTATCTCAGAAACAGCTAAATCGATTTGAATGAAGTTTTTACTAATGTATTGTGGTAAGCTACCCGTAATATTAAGTATTCTGTTTATTTCAATCGGTTTATACAAAATAATAAGTCAGTTAAAGTAATACTAAAATCTACGGGTGATTCTGAAAAGCAACGACTGCAACGTAATAAAACAATCGACGATGAAAGTTTTTCATGAAAAAAAAAAATCCAGTGGGAGGCTCCTTTGCACCGGATGCCGGCTAGATAATGGGTACCACAACGGCGCCAATTTCTGCAGTAATGTGAAAGCATTATTTTGTTTCGGCCTGAAGGGCGCCGTAGCTAGTGAAATTACAGGGCAAATGAGACTTAACATCTTATGTCTCAAGCTATCAACTACCATCAGCTGAACGAACTGCTCGTCTCGTCCCTTATTGTCATGAAAAAAATTAAAATCTCATAATTGACGTCACAGATCCGAAACATTTTTAATGAGTTCAACAGCAGTTTTTTAACAGATAGGTATTTCGTCTGTTTTACGGCCATTCCCAATATTCAGTCTATCTCCGGTTGTGACCTACTTGAGATAAATTCGTAACTATCTTTGACTTTTCTGTTCCAACAAACTTATCGATGGTGATCCTATCCGTACACGCTGTCTGTCAATGGAACGACATATAGCTTACCAGGAATAGAAGTTTGTATGGAAATTGCAACAGTGAACTGGCGATAAGAATGACTTATCGGGTATATTGGGACAGCTTCAGATTATTGACAGCTAATTACCGACAGTAGAAGGTAGTAATTTATCTCTATCTGTAGATAGTATATTGGGAACGTCCGTTAATTGAGTCTTAGCTTATATCTCAAATGAATGTTTACCTTTCAGTGTATTAAAAGTTGTAAGACGAGTTCTATGATTAACGATAATTCATGATAATTTGCTATCTAGTTTTCTAGGCAAAAGGCGATAGTTATAATAATAATTATAACTTCTCAAAACAAAAGTTTAGAACATTGTTCTGAAAACTTAATTCTAAAAGCCACAATAAACTGCAATGCGACGACCGATGAAACTAATGCTTGTCACACACCGCCACTGCGAAGCTATCTATTAATATATTATAAATAAAAAAATTATCTAATAAATTTGAAACTTAGATATAAACATTAAAAATTTCATTAATAAAACCAATTTAATATACGTTCATAAAAATCGTCACCTATTTGCTCTTTATGATGATTTTCATTATTATAACACTAGAAATAAGGGATTGCTTGTAACTAATTCTAGTAGGCTTCATAAGATACATAATAGCTTTAAGGGTAAATGTATACACTTCTATAATAAAGTCCCAGCCACTGTTCAGGCATTATCTATAAATAAATTTGAATGTTTTATAAAAAAATGGCTCTGTCGTAAATCCTATTACTCCACTGCTGAATATCTAAATGATCGGACAGCCTGAGACTAGATTGTGATTATTTTATAGCGATAAAAATGACTGTACAATATTGTATATTTTATTGCAACGAGCGCAAAAAAGGAGGGAGGGTTGCTTGCGCCGCTTCTTCTCTCTCAGAGCGCCATTTGTTACCGAAGCGGTAGTAGTATCTAGTAGTTATTAGAAATGACATCAAAAAGAATTCTAAAGGAATCAATTTTGAGAAAAATAAATGCCTTTATTGACAAATCTTATTCAGAAATCATTTTTTATTTAGAGCAAAATTAACACCTGTGTATGTCAAAGCTATGAATTTAATTATTTACCATATTTTAAAAGTTGAGTTTAATGAGGATAAGTGGCAAGAAACTCACTGTCCTCCTTTTAAATCGATAGTTACAGATTTATGCATAATATTAATGCAATCTTTCCCATGTTTATGTGGTCGTCCGGCTGAGTACCTGCGGCTAGCGTGATGCTAATATAACCTGAACCACATTAAAATTAATGACTTATTTCGCGTGCGATCGCCCGGGCTGCCAGGCCGGCTAGATAACTGGTATTGTTTGTTTATAATCCAATTCACTAGAGACAATATCTTCCTTACTTTTAGTTTTTAATATTGTTTTGTATAACTTGCAATGAGCGATTCTCTCCTAACACAGATTATCTATATCTACCAGGAGAGTTTCATATGTGATTGTAAATGACTGTTTACAAATAAAGAAATTTTGATTTGAATTTCTGATTTGAATTTACGCAAAGTGATACATCTAATATGACTAGTACTATTAATAGAGACTACTCCAGTGAGAAAAAAAGAAAATAAATCTTAAAAAACCTCTCAAGAGTGCAGTGTCAATTATCACACAGTTTAAATAAATAAAAGTATAATATATAAATTAAAGTATTATGCGATGGCAACATTTGAAATTATTTTTAAGTCTTACACTAAGGATTGGTCTCAAAGTGCGGCAACAAATACTACGCCCAAGTGGGCGTACTCATACACATGTTCTGTAAAATTTTGTAAAAATAATACTACAAGAGATAAAAAAGACACTGGGATCACATATTATCATCAGTAAGTATTATGTATTTTATTAATTTCAATGTTAAATAACACAAAGCGTATATTACAAAATTTGAAAGATGCCATTGCGTGTCAAGATGCCACGCACACAAGCTTCTAATAGTTTGCCGAAATAAATAATAAATAATGCCAGTGCTCTGTGAAAGGCTGGATCACTTGGCGTTGCGTAGAGACGTCGCTTCATTGTGTGTCTTCTACTGCATTTATCACGGGGAGTGTTCCGAAGAGCTGTTTAACCCGATTCCTGCCACCGAATTCCACCTTCGCACGACACGCCACAAGTTAGGATATCATCCCCACCATCTGGATGTGTGGCAGTCCTCGACAGTGCGGTTTTCGAGGAGCTTTCTTCCACGTACTACAAAGCCGTGGAATGAGCTTTCTTGTGCGGTGTTTCCGGGACGATACGACATGGGTGACAAAAAAAGCGCGTACACCTTCCTTAAAGGCCGGCAACGCTCTTGTGATTCCTCTGGTGTTGCCAGAGAATGTGGGCGGCGGTGATCACTTAAGACCAGGTGACCCGTACGCTCGTTTGTCTTCCTATTCCATAAAAATAAAAAATAAAAATCTATTTTTCTTAGGTAGTGCGGTATCTGTTTGGAGTGCAGCGAAGACCAATCCTTAAAATAAGTTTTAATTATTAATTTAAACGAACGAAACATTATTCTCAAACGTTACATACACGAGTAAATTACAACATAAATGTAAATTAATTTAAATTAAAATCGCAATAGTTATTGAGTACAGGAGATGAATTAATCGACACACCTGTAAGTACCACCCGTTCACAAGCCTGACGCACGGACCATCTATCTCTTAGGTATATATTTTAGGATAGGGTGCACCACATTCTTCTTCTTCACAGTCGTTCCCTCATTACTGAGGATCGTGACTCCGCTTAAGGTCGTCTACAGCTTTCCTCCATATGTTTCGGTCTGTCGCATGGTGGAGTGCGATGCTGATGGGTTGGTTAGTCTGTTCGGATATTTGATCAGACCAGAGTCGTGGGATCCGGTCTTCTGGTCTTTTCGCCTAAATTTTCTCGGTGACCATCAAACGTTCTAGGTGTGGCCTAAGTATCTCATAATCTGCTGCAGACATGTAGTGGATAGACATGGACTGCTCCCTATTTTTAGCTGTTTAAGGATCGAGGCGTTAGTGCGGTAAGCCGTCCATGGTATCCTTAGCATGCGGCGCCAGTACCACATCTCAAACGCGTCAATTCGTTGCAAGCAAGGAAGCACTCAATGACGCCGCCAAAGACAGAAAAGAGGGACAGGACGGCAACCTACCAACACTAGAAGCCCGGTCAAACTTTATTGAATTAGGCTTAAACTATGCGCTTCTGAATCGTCACTACAAATATTTCTTTTAAATGACTGAATTTACGATATTTTCGCAAGAAGTTGAGCTCGTAAGAAGAACATACAAGAAACTCTACGGCCACTCTCTCTCACTCAAATAGAGTATTTTACAATGGCTGTGATATACATAACAAATTAGTTTGTCAGGTGCTGCATCCAATATATGAATCATGTATAATAATAATAGAAATTATATTATGAGAAATATAAATTATCGTATATTGGATGCATCAACCTTTAGAGCTTGAACTCATTGTTTATGTAAGGATGCTTCGTGAACATGATGGTCGTGATAACTGTCATAGTTAGTAAATGCATCCAACAAATACAATCATTCATTAACTATAAACAGGTCGACTTGGCACTACAGCAGCTCCCGTTCACGAGTTGACGCATGCACCAGCCATCGTTCCCATCGCACTTATTTGAGGGAAGGAGACGACTCGGCACACGACGCTGCTGCAAGCAGTGAGCATGATGAACCATGTTATTGCATGATAACTAAAAATTACTAAATTAACTAATGCGCACAGATCAAGCAAAGAAATGATTGTAAATGCAATTACAGTGGATTCTATATAAATTATAGGCTTAGAAAGTTGAAATTAAGGAAAAGGACGGCAAACCACCAACACTGGAAGCCCATCCACACATGTTTATAGAGCATACAAAATATTTGAAACGATAATTCCATGCTTGATCTTTTAACATCTCAACTCTTCTCAAAAACATCGCATACACTGGACGGTCGCCCTATCATTATTAAACAGGCGAACACGACGATTAGATTTTGAACTTTGAGTTTCACAAACCACAGTGCTCAGACCAAATAAATCACCACGCCTTCATAATTTCTTAACTTAATTTTATTATTCAGCTATCAGAGTTATTGCAATTTCCTGTTGAAACCTCGAAATATATATGTATGTTTTATTAACATAAAATTACATGTTGAGTCGGATGGGAGGATGGTTCCGAACATATTATTAGGTACCTATACTTATAAAAAAAGGATTTCATTCTTTGCCATGAATCAAAAATTATACATCAAAGAAATAATTAAAAATATTTTTATGCTTTTGCCAAACCCTTTGAAATGGTTAACTTAATTCAAAATTTGGACCGCCGTTCCTTGCATAAAGACCAGTTTTTTAGGATTTAATTACAAATATAGTTATATAGATGGTATATTTTGTCAAATTTCATAGTGTTTCAACGAAAAATACCCTATAAATTTTGATTGATATTGTCAGAGTACCTATATACTATACCTATTTACAATATTTTTGAAGTTATACTTCTTTAAGCGCGTTATGAAAACATAATGAGAGTGAAATTTTAAGATGCGCGCGCATCTCTGTAACACAAAAGTAATAGGTTGAAGTTGGTTCCTAAAATTTTCTGACGTTTGCGTCATTCCTTATTTTTTTGGTTCCTTCGTCCATTATTAGGACAGGCAAAAGGTTCAAGCCCATTGAGCCGTATTAATTATTTAATAATTAATTGACAAAGCCATCTTTACATGATTTTTACAAAATTGTTCTTTCTTAAAACGTAGAATAGCACGAGAAATAAATCATTTTAAATGATTTTTGCTTCGTTAGGCCAAACAAGTATAACTTCTTTCTTTTATATGTTTGTTATTACTTGATTTACTTAAAGTTTCTATTTATAAACTAGTACCTTTGTATATATTTGTAACCCGTCTTTAAGGGCGTACCTTAAAGACGAGTCTTGTTTGCCTTGGGGATACTGCGCCTCTACTGTTATCTGTGTCAAATGTTGCAGAATAGTTATTACACTTCGGCAAATATTTATTTATATTCACAGTGTTTGAATGTTTTTTATTTGTACCCTCTTTTACACAAATATCTGGCCCCATACTAGGCATAGCCTATAAGGTATGGTATTCATCTATATGCAGTAACTGTATGCAATATGCAGCCTGTTTGAATTAATATTTCTCTATTGACTAGTAATTTTTCCAAAAAACATCCTTCATAGTGTGAAATATTATTCAAAACGATTTACCATAGTTTTTCAAATAGTATGAAGCACTTCAGGCAGAGGTAGAGTAGCAAAAAGCTTACGATATATTTGAGAGAAATAATGTCACGTCGAAAGCAATGTTAATGCGGTTTATTCCAAGAACATGTTGAGAGTTTGTCAGATTGTTTTAGAGCTGGGTTCAGATAATATAGTTATTATGATCTAGTTCACGATATTGATGTTCTTTTAAGTGAAACATAATTTAAGTGAAACATTCGCTTTTTTATTTCATTTGATTTGTTTTTTAGCATGAGACAAACTTATGGGTTCGCGTCATCACAATGGCCTCGTCGCCGACACGGGGCTATCAATAGGTTTAAATATTAAACTACTGTATTATATTTTGATTTCCAAATCCATTTTCAGTATATCATAGCTTTCAAGACCATTGTTCTTTTAATTTGCGTAGCAGAGCATTAAATCTACTCTTTTGCGATTTTATTGAATACAATAGTTATGTCCGACAATAATATATTTAAAATAGCAGATTTGGACATATTTTGGAACTCTGCATCGATTTTGAAGCGCAAATCATTTAAATAATATCATTCATCTTTGTTTTTGATTAGCATTGTTGGTAATAATAGCTGTTTTATTTTCTTATTTTCATAGTTTTATCATGGACTAGTAAAAAAAGAAGGACTCCGCGCAGTGATATTAGCACCTTTATGCTAGTGTGTGTGCGGTTACGGGGTATACCAGTTACACAATTTTTTCTCCCTTAAATAATCATATATCCAGAAATACTTTTATAGTATTGTTTTTACAATTTTTCACAACCCACGACGGCATTTTTAAAATATTTTATTGCGACGCAAACTGTCACTGACGATGGCAAATCTCATAATGGCGGCCGATCGGCTTGTATTAGTGTTAGTGTGTGCGTGGGGCTATGTATTTACACGTTTACCGGCTTGTTTTGGTGCCTCACTGTTATGTAAGGTGACACGGAGTCCTTATGTTTTTACTCGTCCGTGAGTTTTATATGATTTTATATTTTTGTGAAGGTACCTTGTAAAGTAATTTATATAGAAAGTAAACAAGGAAATTTTTCTTTTTTTAATATCGATATTAAGTACTTGTAATTTAATTAATTGCATGTCGAGTTAGTTAGTACATAGGGTGTATACGGGGGTATACGATGTTAGATAATATAAGTTATTAATGTGTATATACATATATCAAATCAAAATCAAATCAAATCAAAATAAGTTTATTCACGTAGGTCACGGAAATGACACTTATGAATGTCCCAAAAAAACAAATATTTTTCTTATTGAATCTACCGCTACTTCGTAAAGGGTTGAGCTAATGAGAAGAAGTAGCAAGAAACTCATTGCCACTCTTTTATACCAAGATTTACATTTAAATCGATTTAAAAATCATTTCAATTACAATATAATATGTAAAATGTAAACAAAAATAATACCGTGAGCTGCCTACTAAATAAATAAAATAAATTCACAGTATGTTTGTGATTGAATTGATTGAAGGAAATTAAATACTTTCACATATTATTGTTATTATATCTTTAAATCGTACTAAAATTCATTTAAAAATACATTTTATTTCTGCCTGTGTCTTTCATTTTCAAAATTTCAAAAAATTTAATTGTTTTTATAGATGTAAATTTTATGCAATATAATAATCAAATTGCGCTAAATATAATCTACATTTGTTTCTCAAAGGTCTAAGCACTCATTTAAAAAAAAAAACAAAACAAAATCTGGCTGTATTTTATATGCCTTTGACTATATTTACATTTCCAGTGACACAAATTAAGTTTTCGGAATGTGACCGATCTTTATAAAAGTAATATAATACAGATTTTAATGCACAACGATTTGTTAGTTAAAAAATGGCAAGCAGAGATTTCCATGATTTCAATAAACGATTCTCGCTTTTTTAAATCATTTTACGTAATTTTTAAGGAAATAATGTATCGTTTATGCAATGTTGCCACCTCTCAGTCAGTCGCAACGTTAGGGTTGACAGGTATACTAATATATAAAGCTGCAGTGTTTGTTTGTTTGTTTGTTTGTTTGTTTGAACGCGCTAATCTCTGGTACTACTGGTCCGATTTGAATGATTCTTTCAGTGTTGGGTATTCCATTTATCGAGGAAGGCTATAGGCTATGTTTTTTTTTTTCAAAATTAGGGATCCGTAATAAAATTGCTATTTTGTAACACAAGGTGTAAAATCGAAAACCTATTTTTGCGTGCGCTGCAAAAACTATTGACAATAGAACAAAATGATGTACAGGCTATAATATAGGCAATATTTTATTACTTATAAAACTATCGCGTGAATTATACTTTATATGGCAAAACAACGTTTGCTGGGTCAGCTAGTCAGTTATATTATTGTTAATTATTTATAGTCATCTGTTTTTAGTACAAAATTGAATTTTTAATATAGCCAATTTTTTATTTAAAAAAAAAAACACATTTTAAAGGATTAAAACGCGTGTAATTGTATCTTTTTTTACACTATATTTTTGCGTAAATGTCACATTTTCATTATTATTTTAGCTAACCCGACGTTTCGAGGCCTTTCCAGGTAACTTTCATGATTCGTATCGGACGTGGTGCGAATGCGCTCTTAGGGTATAATAAATCGAACTGAAACCTATTCTATCTACAAGTTGGACCAAACAGCACTAGGTGTAGAATTTTTTATTAGAATCGGTTCAGTGGTTCTTAAGTTTATACCGAACAAACATCGTGGACACGAGATTTTTATTTTTATTTAATATATTTTTATGGTTTTGTACATGTAACATTAACAAAGCGTTTATTTAAGAATCAAAATATTTATATTCTCTTTTAAAATGATAATTTATACGAATAAAATTAACAGTTTTCTATTTTGATTTTATAATTCTAGTAGAGAACATTCTCATTATTAGTTGCCGTGGGTCAACAATTAATAACATACCTATAATATATAATTAAACTAGTTTATCAATGTAATATTTCTCGTATATGGGAGGGATCAGAACAAATTAAAATATAAAGAAATTAAAACTAAAGCTTAAAATACCATACAGACGGAATTTTGTGCCATAATTAACTACTCTACCTGTTCATTTTACTTTATCGAGTTCTTTATATTCGAATGCACTTAACAGAGTCAATTTAACTAACTGCGACCGCAAAAAAAGCAATTGGAATGCCGTATCTGTTTTAAAAATCAACCGCTACGTCACTGGGGCCGGTTATCGTAAGCCTTGCGAACGAAGACTTCTTGTATATAGCCTCCGACGTCGACGCGATGGCCAGTTTTTTTTACTTAAGTTACACAAGCGGACGTCCTAACAAGTCCCAAAAATGTTTATGCGTTTAATATTTCTTAGTGTACTTCTGGTTGTAGTGTTCACATTTCCGGCTCAAAAATCAAACGCGATAATAAAAGAACCAGACCAAGCTTCTGAAAAGAGTTTATGGGCTTCTACATTACCGCTTTTTAGTATTTTCGGTCAAATAGCCGAATCATTTCCAAACTTCGCGGATATTGGACCACAGATTGAAGTTGGTGATGAATATACGAAGATAATACTTAAAGCTAGAAAATACAAAGTGGAAGACTTAGAAGTTCAAATTAAAAATGATAAAGTTATTCTGAAAGGTTCAAAGAATACTTTAAATGGTGATCAAGATTTGTCAAGCAAATTTTTGTATGCAACATCGTTACCAGTCAACGTAGATAAAAGTCAAATAACCGCAAAATTGTACAGTGATGAGTATTTAGTTGTCACAGCACCGTCTAAGGGTGTAGATGGTAATAAAAATATACAAGACAGAGTTATTCCTATTGTTCAGGTAAAAGAGCCATTTAAGCCTGAGGTAGTTGTTGATCAAGCGAGCACTTCAAATGATACCGATGTACCAGTGCAAAATATTCCTCAGGTCTCAGTGGTAGCCCAAAATGAGCCTCAGGTTCCAGTAGAAGTACAAAATGTTCCCGACGTTCCAATTAGTTCTGAAAATGCCGCTGATGGCTCATTAGTAGCTCAAAGCATCCCTAGTACCTTAGTAATAGCTGAAAATGTTCCTAAAGACACAGTGATAGCCCAGCATATTTCTGATGTTCCAGTGGAAACTCAAAACATCCTTAGTACCTCAGTGGAAGCTCAAAATGTTCCTGAAGTCCCAGTTACAGCTCAAAATATCCCTAATGCCGCAGTGGAAGCTGAAAATGTTCCTGAGGTCCCAGTAACAGCTCAAAATATCCCTAGTGCCCCAGTGATAGTTCAAATCGTTCCTAAAGACCCACTGGTAGCTCAGCCTAATGAAGATGTCCAAGTGATTCCACAACGTGTTCCTGACGTACCGGTAGTGGCTGAAAACTCTCCTATTGTCCCATTAATCGTAGCCAATGAAGTCTCTACAACAGAGTTACCAGTAACTGAAGAGAACAAAACTGAGAGCACATCCGCAGATCTACCTGAAACAACAGCTTCAGTAGAAGAAAAAGTAAGCTATGAAACTACAGAGGTATTCAAAGAAGTCACAATAGACACAACACCATACGAAGCTAACGAAGTCAGTGATCTTGAACCGGTAACAGTATCAAATATTTAAGTGATGTAATAAATAATTTTAAACAATACTAGTGTTTCGCTTGGTGTATAGGTATGCGAACTATGGTTCGGTCAAATGGCTGAAGCGTTACATGAATACATAATGCTGTAGTCGGATGACCTGATACAAACAATGGACTGTTTACGTTTGTGTTACGAGTAGATGTTTGATTTTGTACTTAGCACGTAGCACTTCTTGCACCGGAATATTCCATGACAAAAATTATCTAAATTGAGTTAAATGTTGAATAATAATTTTGAAACAGGTGTGATTTCTCACTTGGACATTATAATGTTGACTTTCTAAAATACAAATAATTATTACAAGATAAATTGTGAACAAATATGACGATTGTTGCGTTATTTTATAATTTATATCAGGTATTAATATTTTTCGAATAAATTTATATTTATATTAACATATGGCCGTTATTGATTTCCATCACTTAAATACGTTAAACCAAACTGTGCAACAAAGTTAAAGGTTAACGATGAAAAAAGACGCATGCACTTGTCTCACGTTTAAGGCTGTAAGGCCTTCTTTTTTCATGACAATAAGGGACGAGACGAGCAGGACGTTCAGATGATGGTAATTGTTACGCCCTGCTCATGACGTAAGATGTTAAGTCTCATTTGACCAGTAATTTCACTAGCTACGGCGCCCTTCACACCGAAACACAATCATGCCTACACATACTGCTTCACGGCAGAAATAGGCGCCGTTGTGGTAATCTAGCCGGTATCCTGTCCAAAGGAGCCTCTCACTGTTTAATTTTGTTGTTCCAAATGAAGACGAATGGTGGTAAATACATTTTATAAATAACCTAAAGGCTTGTTTGAATCATAAGAATTTTGAATATACATTCATTCTGTTATCAGATTTTTATGTTCAATGAAAACCGACAGGCATAATACTCAGTTATTGGTGATGATCTTTACTAATAACCATCGAGTTATTTTCAGCGTCGATCACAAAAGAGATTCACTAATTTAAGCGATTTTGCAATACGTAATACATTCCTTCCGCTTGGTAAAAAGATATTGGGTCTCTTTGTAAACGACTTCAAAAAAGGAGGTGATTCTCAATTCGTCGGAATTTATGTTTGTTGTCAGAACTTTCGAGTGGGTGAACCTATTTTGATAATTCTTTTTTTATTTGAAAGCTGGTGCTTCCACACACAATTTGGATTATCGCTATTTTTGGAGTTGGTGTCAGACAAGGTAGGTTTGTAACTACATACACGAGAGCGTGCGCACGCGCGACGTGACGAGGCGAAATCGGGGTCGCGGCGGGAGGACACCGATTCCAAAAATTACAATAATCGTAACTAGAATTAGATTGTCTAAGAATACGCAATTATTTTATACCTTTTATTGAATACTAGCTGACCCAGCAAACGTTGTATTGCCATCATAGTATCATCATGAACTATAGTTAATCTATCAACTATAGGTAGCTAAAATTAAGTTTGGTTTTTTATTCCTGAGAAAGTTAGAAATATATAAAGATTCTAATTAGTTATTCATTTTAAACTATTCTTTCAATTTGATTTCTGAACGACGGGGGACACATCAAAGGAAAAACAAAATTGTTGTTTTTTTTTTAAATTCCGAACATTTTCTTCACCCTTTAAACCTTCTCTGGATTTCTACAAATAATTCAAGACCAAAATTAGCCAAATCGGTCCAGCCGTTCTCGAGTTTTAGCGAGACTAACGAACATCAATTCATTTTTATATATATAGATTATATCTATTGTTTTGGAATAGTGCATTTAAAGTCGTTTGTTTTGTTTTTTTTTTTCTACAGTGATAGCTTACTTGGGAAAGAAGTGCAGAAAAGTAAAAAAATACATTAATGTATCTATAAAATTCAAATAATTCAATAAGTGTTTACGTTTTTTATACATTAAGAAACGATAGTCCTGATATCAGATATGATATCGCAGATGACAAATTCAGAACAAAAAAAGAGTTAATTTTCGCAGTTAATTAACCTAATTAACGTTATATATGGGCGACTTCTTGTTTAAATTAATTTGCTAATAACATTTGAATACGAGAAATATCCACATTTGAATTGAATATTTTAGACACAGCGAGTTTGTTAAACATTAAATGGAGCATTTTCAAGAGATCTTTTGTTTTGCAATAATAGCACTGGAATGAGTATAGATATTGTTATGCGTAATCCGAGGATTATAAACCATTTCTATTAAAGCAAGTTATTATTTGCACGAGTTTGTTTGTCCTTCATATTTCTAATTGAAATATAGGATGTGACATTACTTATTTATTTTATTTTATTTTATTTTACATTTAGGTAAAACTTACAGCTAGGTTAAAAAATATAAGTTACATACATAATTACAGAGGGACAATTAAAAGTTTTCACAGATAGAAATCGATATCTGAAGTAAGAGTTAAGTGGACAACAAATACGAAAATTATATAAAATGATAAAGAGACAAAAATAAATTAACAAAATAACTCAAATTTACAATTACACCTGATTGAAAAAGTTCTCGGTAAGGAGCTGTTTTACCTGCCTAATTGGAGTGGTGAACAAATCCAGGTCTAATATCTTAGACAAGTCGTTGAAAGACCGACCAGCCCGCAGTAGATAACTATTTTGTCTATAATTAGTTCTAGCTCCGGGAACATGCAGGCAGCATGGTCTCCGGAGTGAAGCAAACGGAACCTGAAGACCAATGCGCGCGAGCAGTTCAGGACAGTCGACCGAACCCCTCGCTATATTCATTAAGTAAATGAGATCGGCTATACGTCTCCTCTCTTCCAATGGCAGAATATGGAATTTTTGACAGCGCTGATTGTAGTATTATTGTTATTATTAGTATTTATTGAAAGTAATAAACTATGTATTCCAAAAGGAATGCCTCATACCTGAGAAGAACGGGCGCAACCAACTCAGCGGGCTTTTTTGATAAAAAAATATGTTTACAAAGCAATATTGAACAAATAGCCTAATGGTGGTCGCTCCATTCCCAATCTGTGGTATCATTGAGTAAGTCATTTATGTTATAGTAAGTAACCTTTGCGCCACACAAACGTTAATAATTCTGTTGAAAATTGTAATACTTTTGTTTTTAACATTTTCTGGTATCTTGTTGTAAAAGCATATACATCGCCCCACAAAAGACTTACTAACTCGACTTAGCTGAGTAGTAGGCATTATAAGTGCATGTCTGTTCCTGATGTTAGCATTATCTACTTAATAACTAAAGTTTTACTGCTTAAATAATTTAAATATTCAGAGTTATTGCTTCAGTTATGTTTGGTAAATAGTTTGGTTAATGGCGACATTCCAAACATAAGTCAAAGAGTGATAATTGTATTAAGTTATAATTGATTTGTGTTAATGAATTCTAATGAAGATAAATTATGATAATTAAATACTTTAGGGGAGAAGGCAGAGTATGTATAAGCACAGCGAAGCCTTTTGCCGCCAAGCAATAGGTAATACAAATATTTTTATTCAAAATAGGACATAATAACACTTATTGAAAGTCAAAAACTATGCAGAAAGTAAAAAACTATGAGAAGTGAAGAATAGTGAGAAGAACGGGCGCCAGAAATACAGCCAGCTTCTTTTTCTTCAAAAAAATAAAAATAAAATAAAATTTAAATAAATATAAATACAATTTTTTATTTAATAGCATGACGGCGGTCGCTCCATTCCCAATCTGTGGTATCATTGAGAAAGCCATTAATGCTATAGTAACCTTTACCACACCAAGCTTTTTTAATAATTCTTATAAATTTCGTAATACATTTGTTTTGAATAATTTCTTGGATCTTATTGTAAAAGCATATACATACCACAAAAAAACTTTCTAACTTGACTTAGTCGAGTAATAGGCATTATAAGTTTTTGGTTTGAAGGGCGCCGTAGCTAGTGATATTACTAGACGTGAAAAACTGTTCAGCTTCTGCATACAGTCTGCTTACAGCTCATGGTACGACATTTTCATGTTGCACGCAGAGGAGTAGAAAACTTTGAGCGTTTAATGGTGACGGAGATTCAGGCACCTTGGTACATCTCTTATTTAAAATCATCACAAATTGTAAAAAAATAAACTTTCACACAATTTTTAAAATTCAGTTACAATTACATACGATTTAATCCATTTAAAAGTATTTTGTTTAAAGAAGATATTCAAATTGATTTCACCTTATTAACCCAACAATTAAACTAAACCAAAATATACTATTGCCTAAACTGTAGGTTCCCCAAAACCTGGCAATAATGCGTAGTTGAATGGCCAAACTTTTTCTCTGAGAAAAGTACGTGCCAAATCCCCATCCACCCGACTATAAATTGCCTGGGCAACTCTTATTTACTCACAAGAATCACTTGGTGTTTGGTGATCGTCACCAATATGCAATAACTGCGAAATAACAAAAATGTGTATAAATCTATGCATATAATTGTATTTTTTTTATGAAAATCAGGGACGAGACGAGCAGGACGTTCAGCTAGTGGTAATTAAAACGCCCTGCTTATAACAATACAGTGCCGCTCAGGATTATTGAAAAACCCAAAAATTTCTGAGAGGCACTACAACTGCGCTTATCACCTTAGGACTTAAGATGTCATGTCTCATTTGCCCAGTAATTTCACTAGCCACTTAAGACCGAAACACAGTAATGCTTACACACACTTCATGGCAGAAATAGGCGCCGTTGTGGTACCCATAATCTAGCCGGCATCCAGTGCAAAGGAGTATCCCACTGGCAAAACCTGGTTTACACCTATTTGGCTTCTCTTGTTAAATTCATATGAGCAATTTAATACGACATAATAATGTAATCTTTTGACTAATATGCGAGCATAAAACGGTGTCGAATTGTATATTATTTATTTAACATAGTTGACAGTTCTACAAATCACTAACGCATCTTAAACTTTGACAACAGATAAGCTTGCTTAAATGTGAATAATTAACCATGGATTAGATACAGCTGTTTGAATTACCGCAAGCGAAGATATTCACTAATGGAATTCCAGAAATAGTTTGCTTGGTGTCTTGACTAATTACCCAAGGTTCATACGAGACTATATACATACCAAATATTCTGTTGAACTTCGATACTCCTTCCCTCAAATATGTGCGAAGGGAACGATGGCTGGTCCATGCATCAACTCGTGAACGGGTGCTGCTTCTGGTGCCAGGTCAAACTGTTATAGTTAGTACATCGTTGTATTTGTTCGATGCGATTACTAATTATGACAGTAATCACGACCATCATGTTCACGAAGCATCCTTACACAAACAATGAATTCAAGCTCTAAAGGTTGATGTATCCACGGATAATTTTTATTTATACATTTTAATCTTTATTAATTATTTATATAAAATATTTGATATTTTTATGCTTTTTACTAACACGATTCATATATTGGATACAGCAACTTACAAACTAATTTGTTTTGTATATTACAGCCATTGTAAAATACTCTATTTATTGTAAAGTGTGGCATTTGAGTTTCTTGTATGTTCTTCTCACCAGCTCTACTTTTTCCGAACGTATGGTAGATTCAACATTAGAGTAATTTAAAAGAATTATTTATAGTGACGAGTCAAAACCACTTAGTTTAAGCCAAATTAAATTAAGTTTATTTGACTTTGACTTTAAATTTTCTTCTTTGATGTATCTTCGTTAGAGGTGTTCTTATTTTTCGCTTGCATTGTTTGTATAAACGCTTGTATATTGTAAGTCTATGTGGCTATACTCGATTTTTTAAAACTTTTTTTTTTATAGAATAGGAGGACAAACGAGCGTACGTTGTTGAGTGATCACCGCCGCCCACAATCTCTTGCAACACCAGAGGAATCAAAGGAGCGTTACCGACCTTTAAGGAAGGTGTACGCGCTGTTTTTGAAGGTACCCATGTCGTATCGTCCCTGAAACACCGCAAAAGGAAGTTCATTCCACAGCTTTGTAGTACGTGGAAGAAAGCTCCTTGTAAACCGTACTGTGGAGGACAGCCACACATCCAGATGGTGGGGATGATATCCTAACTTGTGGTGTGTCGTGCGAAGGTGGAATTTTATGTTCGTCTGTGTATGTTTGTATTAAACGTAATCTTTGTACGTGATATTAAACCACAAGACGCTAGCTTCAAGACAACCGATTTACTTGAAAATTTGCATACACATCACGCACCAATGACATATCAAAATTTTTATTACAATTAAGAAAATATTACAGGCAAACAGATGATATATGAAGAAATCGAGCCTTTTCTTATCATTTTATATACCGATATAAATAAAAGTTTAATAAAACTTAAAATTCAAATTCGTTCTATAGCGGCGTGATAGTGCATTAAAACGCACTTTCATTATTCAACTTTTTTTCTACTTTTTAAGGCTTTTACATGCTATAAACTATTAAATAAATATTACAACTTAATTAAGTACAAAATGGAAGAAGACCAAGAGGAAGGAGCCCCATGCGATGGACCGATCAGATTCGCACTGCCCTTGAAACCACTGTTCACGACGCTTTACACTCTGCTTCCGATAGGGGCAGTGGGCGGCAAATAATACGCAACAAAGTAATCTGTCGAGATGATCACGACCCTCAGCACTGAGGAAACCGACGCGAGGAGGAGAGGAAGTACAAAATAAGCAATTAGATTACAAATCTTTTGAATTTCAAAGTCATACCCAAATGAAAAATATACCCAAAGAAAACTCAAGGACTCAAATTATGGTTTCATTATTTATTAATTGAAAATAAGAATCTGTAATACCATTCTGTTTTGAAAAGAACAGCTTTAGAGTTTCTTGCTCGTTTTCCGCTTAGGAAATCGGCCTTCCAAACGAGCTGTAAGAAAAAAATTACATATTTCAAGTGCAATGAAATTGCAAACCGAAAGAATCAATTCCCGAGGTATTTAGACGGCTATAGTCCGAGTAGGAATTGATACTTTTACCCGAGTTAAACACTCTACTTTTCATTTTGATAGGAGGAAAATAAAACTAGTTGTTTATCTAAGCACAGATTAGTATCCCGCCAATTTATGTCGACTTTTTAAATTTCAAATATGGAACTTACCGCGTAATTTTTGCGGCTTATTCCGAAGTTTGCGCTAAGTTCACACTGGCTGTTTAGAAAGTCACATGGCCGCAGTATTTTTTCTAATTAGTTCTTTTTTACATAAAACTCTTCACAGCAGCCCATTTTTAAAGTTCATCCTGGCCCTTAGGTGGGAAGTATTTGTATAAGTTTTTCCCTCTTTATAGAGGAAAACAGCATTTTCCACCCCATAATCAGATCAAAACAACATTACTTTCCGAGTATGAGAAATGAAAAATATTTTTGTTTGTTTGTTTGTATATTAAAGTCCTAACTTCTAATGTTGCATAAAAAAATTATTATTTTAAACTTGTAATGCGGAACCCTATTTTGATGTTCCGTATCTACTTTGACTGGTTTTTGATCTGCTCAGACGAATTATTGTTAGATGTAACATTGAAGTAACAATAATTTGAGGACATTATTTATGATTCCATTAATTAACCTTCAGAAACTTGTCTAATTAAATAAATCGTATCAACATCCGGGTCAGAATGTGATGAATTATATTCAATTGATATCAATATATTGATGAGCGTCAAATATTATTACACTCGATAAGGTTTGCTTCCTTGTTTCAAAATTTTAAACATTTTTTTTTAATTTATTTATTTTATTCAATGAACAAAATTATCTTAAAATATATATTAATAAAAACATACTCGCAAAACCTCATAAGCCTTATGTGCGAGCGGTAAGTTCGCATTACAATAATTTTTCATTATTTAAGACTTTAATGAAAATAAGGGACGAGCAGACCAGGATGTTTAGTTTTTGGTAATTGAAACGCCCTGCCCATTACAATACAGTGCAGCTCAGGATTCTTGAAAAACACCAAAAATTCTGAGCGGCACTACAACTGCACTCGTCAACTAAAGACACAAGATGTTAAGTCTCATTTGCCCAGTAATTTCACTAGCATAGTGTGTAGTAGTGTGGCCCTCTTCAGACCGAAGCACAGACATGCTTACACATGACTGCTTCATGGCAGAAATAGGCGCCGTTGTAGTCCCCGTAATCTAGCCGTCATTCTGTGCAAAGGAGTCTCCCACTAATTAAAATATCTCTTAATTGAATAATATTTATTTCTTAGTAAGCACAGAAGTTCAATGTGACGTCCTTGTTGATACAATGACCTTTCTACTCTAATTATAATCTCATTTGGTTATTAAAGGTTTGTATTTTTTTTGTGTATTTTATTATATATTAATATATATGTAGTAATAAAATGACAAGAATTAATATCGTATTTGTGTAAACAGTTCTTACAATATCGCTTTAAAACTGACAAATTTTTTAATTATTATGGTGAATATAGTTTGTTATCACGGAATTTTCTATAGACCTATGTAAATAAAATTTGAAAAAAAAAAAAAATATGCACGATGCGGGATTCGAACCCACGACCTCCGGCGTTCCGTGCCGGTGCTCTAACCAACTGAGCTAACCGTTCGAGTACCGCCTCGCTATAAAATCCTGTTTGCTTTGTTCAACTCTCAGGTTGTGGCTTCATCTACAGGATCTACTTTACAGTCGATAACCTGCTCAACCCCAATATTTGCATATTAGGAAATTGACTTGAGATGTCGCTCTTGTAAATCTAAACAATATGTTATGTTTTTAAACTGATAACCCTCACTTCTAGGTATTTTAGGTAGGTTGATGTATTAATCCTAGAAGTGAGGGTTATCACTTTAAAAACATAAAATATTGTTTAGACCTATGTAAGATATACAATTACACCATACATTATTTTGTTATATAACAAAGGGCTTAGACAGCATTTTCGTTGAAAGCTTCCAGACGACTTGTTTTATTCCGACATCTCCAACAAAAACAAAAACCATGTACCTCCTCATGTCCTCGAGTACTACACTATACTTTGGTGAAACATGAAAATCGGAGCAGTAATATTTGAGGTTATCGTTTACAGACAGACAGACGCGGCGGAGGACTTTTTTATAATATGTAGTAATTAATGAAAGTAAAAGATTCAAACTCTCAAACCAAATGTTTTTCATAATTGAATTCAAAGCCTGTTTAAAAATAGAATTCAATCAAATAATATTCATAATTTGCTGGTTAAAATACTATACTGACCTCGATAAAAATTATTTTTATATAGAATTTTGTAATTGTGTCGTGTCACCATATTAACACAATACGTTCTATAGACTGAAATGATAACAGACGGGGCAAGTGATAATCAGTAATACTATGTTGAACAATTTTGATAATTATTTCTTTAAGGTTCTTTACTTATATTATAATAATAATAATAAAAAATAATAAAATATTTTATTTGCAGCTAAAAATACTTATAATTAACAAAAGTAAACTTATTAGTACAAAATATGGTAAAACTTAAAATTAAAATGAAACTTAAACATAATAAAAGTAGCTCAAACATGAGCCGTAAATAGGCACAAGCTCAGCTCAGCATATGCTGACACACATATTTATTTATTAAAGTGAAACCTTTATTACATCGTCTCAAACTTTTTGGTCTGTGTGTTGCATGTCGCGTGACGGTCGGGCGGCGCCTATAGTTCGCAGCAGTTGACCGTGTAGTGTATAGACTATTACTCATTAGTGTCAGTGCTCCACGCTATTTTGTTTGTTTTTATTATTTCCCATTATCATTCCAATTTTCCAAGTATAAAATTAAGATTGATAAAGCGATTTTTATACCCTTAATGAAATAGTATTCCAAAAATTTTTAGTTAAATGTCTATAATGTGAAAAAAAGTTTCACTTTCACCGTGGTTTAAATTACAAAACCAAACAATCCTTTTTTTTTTTATTTATTTGTATGTCCAGCGCTGATCTTCCGTTTGAGCCATTCTGTGAGCTTGTAGCTGTCCCAATACTTATATCCGCTATTATTTGTATATATTTTTTAATTTTGTTGTGAATACTTGTATATTGATATAATAAGTATTTTTTTCTCAATAGCAACACTACCTAGAAAATTTATATTACCGCAATCGCTTCATTTGATGATCTGTCTACAGCTTTTCTTAAGTCTAAGCGACGCGTTTAAATTATTTTCTTAGCTGCCTCACTCACTTGACAAATATTAGCATTATAAGTTATGTTCTACATTCTTATACAAAGAACAATAAAACTGGCTGTCTAGTCTGGCATATCTTTGAGTTCAACGAATTCCAAGAAAATGAGAAGCCTTTTTTTAAGTTGTTAAGTAAAGTGATCACCGCCGCCCACATTCTCTTGCAGCACTAGAGGAATCGGAGAAGCATTGCCAACCTTTAAGGCATTTTTTTTTCGAGCAGAGGAAAATACATTTACGTATTGAAGACCCCGAAGCCCATATTTCGGGCTCGGGTGTAAACACTCCCTACCGACTAAAAACCTCCTCTGTGCTGATAGCCCTAAAGGCTTTTACAGCGAAGCCGTAGGAGGTTCCTTTTAACAGGATACCGGCTAGATTATGGGTACCACAACGGCACCTATTTCTGCCGTGAAGCAGTAATGTTTAAACACTATTGTGTTTCCGTCTGAAGGACTGGGCAAATGAGACTTAACATTTTATGTCTCAAGGTGACGAGCGCAATTGTAGTGCCGCTCACAATTTTTGGGTTTTTCAAGAATCCTGAGCGGCACTGCATTGTAATGGGCTCCGAGGAGCCCTCCTCGCGTCGTATTCCTCATTGCTGAAGGTCGTGATTTCTCTGAGGATTCAACTTTTTGACAATAGTTCGCCATCTGTGTCTGTCTTTGCCTACGTGCAGTGCGTCATGAAGTCCGGTATCCAGAGATTTGCGGATTTGGTCAGACTATCTTATAGAGCTGCGACCTCTGGTTCGTCGTCCGTCTACCTTCCCAGTAACCATTAGTTATTCGAGGTTGTGGCCATCTTTTCTTGCGATAATGATAATGGGCAGGGCGTATCAATTACCATAAGCTGAACGTCCTGCTTGTCTCATCCTTATTGTCATAGAAATGGTGTACCCACTTTTTCTGAAGGTACCCATGTCGTTTCGTCTCGGAAACACAGCACTAGGTAGCTCATTGTTGGGTTATCGAATGAATGAGTTTCTTGCGCCCATTCTTCTCAGGTCTGAAGGCATTCTCTTTTGAATGGGTGGTAGTTTTTGACGTTCAATATGTGATTTTAAATCCTATTTTGAATGAAAATACTTGAATTTGAATTTGAGATTTCCAAAATATACTATGCGTGTTTTTTTTTTGATTAATTTCAACGGGGCAGCAAATACCCTTTACAAAATATCTAACGGTCGAGTAGATATGCTTCGGTAACAGTTTGCGAATCTTCCTTGTTGTCGATGTTACGGCGTGTATTGTACAGAGTTAATTAGCTCGTCCTTTGGTTGCTGTTAGCAAAGTTTCCTCGACACAATGAGATTTTGCTAGTGACGTCATACTTTGTAATTGTATTGCACTAAATGGGCGTTTTCAATCCAGAATCTACAACTCAATCTTAATTTCCAAATCCGTTTACTACAGCAATCGCTTAGGTACCTGTCACAGCCCTACAAGAATAAAAAAAAGTGTGTGTGTACTTATGTATGCACAAAATCTTGCAAAGAAGGCTTTGACAATTAATTATTAAATAACGAATACGGCTGTACGGGCTTGAACCATTTGCCTATCCTAATAATAGACACAGTAACCTTTACACCACACACGGCCACACAAACAAAATCAATTCTTTTGAATTTTGTAACACATCAAGTTGTAAAACTGTATACATCGCGCGACAAGGGACCTACTAACTCGACTTTAACCGAGTAGTAGACAATATATCAATATAGATCTATAATATCTATATATCAATACTAGCTGACACAGCAAACGTATTGAAATATAAAGTAATAAAAAAATTTAATTATTAAAATTTTTAGGGTATAAAAATAGATGACGACCGATTCTCAGACCTACCAAATATATCATATATAAAATTTATCATACTACAATAATCATTATATTCGATTGCCTTAGAATAATATTAAAATCGGGATACAAGTAAGTGTTAAGTCGTAGATGGGTAAAAATTTGAAGTTGTATCTATTTTTAATGCTGAATCATAATTAAACAAATTAAAAAATATATGAAAAAAAAATTTTTGGGTGGACCCCAGCCTTTACATTTAGGGGGATGAAAAATAGATGTTGTCCGATTCTCCACCCTAGCCGATATGCACGCTAAGATTTACGAAAATAAGTCGAGCCGTTTCGGTGGAGTTCAATTACGTACACCGTGACACGAGAATTTTATAATAGGTAAATAAATATAGGGTCTTTCAATAGGGACTTCCGAACTTTTACAGTTGATAGCGGCCAAGATGGCCGCTATCGTTGAAGCTACATCTGTCAAATTGGCTGTCATTTATTCAGTCTGTTTTGCCAAATCACCATGGATGGATATAGCGTTCAACAACACGTGCATATGATAAAATTGTTTTATCAAAATGGGTGTTCTGTTCGGGCAACGTTCCGCGCGCTTCACCCATTTTACGGGCGTCATAATCGTCCTACCGAGAGGACTATTCGCAGTGTGGTGGATAAATTTGAGTCCACTGGTTCAGTAAACTATCAACCAACACCCGTACGTCGACGAAACGCAAGATCTACCGAAAACATCGCCGCTGTCCGTGAGAGCATGCAGGAGAATCCGAGGCAGTCGATTTCGCGTCGCACACAAGAACTCGGCCTTTCACAGACCATAACATGGCGAATTTTGCGTCGTGACTTGGGCCTGCACCCGTACAAAATTCAACTGACCAAGGAGCTGAAGGTAAACGACCATAGACAAAGACTTGTGTTCGCTGAATGGGCTCTGGAGCAGTTGGCAACAAACCCTAATTTTCATCGAAAAATCATCTTCAGCGATGAGGCCCATTTCTGGATGAATGGGTACGTGAACAAACAAAATTGTCGAATTTGGGCCGATACAAATACACATGAGATCCAAGAGCATCCAATGCATCCCGATAAAGTCACTGTTTGATGTGGATTTTGGGCTGGCGGCATCATCGGTCCATATTTCTTTGAAAACGACGTTGGCCAGGCCTTCACCATAAACGGAGAGCTCTATAGGTCGATGATTACCAACTTCTTTCGTCCTGAATTGGATGATATGGACACCAACGACATGTGGTTTCAACAGGACGGCGGTACGTGCCACACAGCTCATGCCACATTGGACATTCTGCATGAGCGGTTCGATATGCCATCGATATGGTCATCTCACGTGGAGATGATGTGAACTGGCCACCGAGATCGTGAGATTTGACCCCATTAGACTATTTCTTGTGGGGTTTTCTTAAGTCGCAAGTCTATGCGAATAAGCCACAAACCACAGCGGCCCTCAGAGCCAACATAACCCATGCCATCGGTCAAATTCAGCCTGATTTATGCACCAGCGTCATGGAAAATTGGACATTTCGGATGCGCGCCACCCAGAGAAGCCGGGGCGGACATTTGAACGATGTTATATTCCACACATAATGGCATCGATAGGCCTTTCAAACGAATAAAAATTGTTGATGATATCTAACACAAATTTTGTTTTATTTAAATTTGAAGATAGGAAGCCCTCAATGAAAGACCCTTTAATATAATAGGTAGAAATTGTGGTTCTGCAGTACTGGCCATTTCAAATTTATTAAATTTTAAAAACATGGAATTCTGTTTCCAAAAGTAGTAATTTGTTATTGATTAGTGTTACATTTTCATCGCATTTCAATTTTTTCGTTATCATGGATACGTTAAAAATTCGAGTAATTATGGAATATGAGTACCGTCGTGGCAGCAACGCGGCACAAGCGGCATGCAACATCAACGACGTTTACGGAGCTAACACTACAAACCAACGCATCACCTGTTATTTTAGTTAGTTAAGAACTGGGGTTGGAAGCTATCCGTCATCCGCCTTACTCACCAGACCTTGCGCCTACAGACTACTACTTCTTCCAGAATTTGGATAACTTCTTGGCGGGAAAAAAATTAAATACCCGAGAGGCAGTACAAATGCCTTTGAAGAATTTATTGCCTCCCGTCCTGATGATTTCTTTAAGAAGGGCATCAATAAACAGCCACTGCGTTGGCAAAGATGCATTGATTGCATGGGTGATTACTTCGATTAATACAAATAAAAAATATATAAAAAAAAAATCGTTTAATTTTTTTCATAGAAAACGGCAATTTCATAGGTAAAGACCTAATACTCGTATATTAGATTATGTGTGATCATCGCCGCCCTATTTTTTAACGTACCCCTTTCGTTCATTCCAAATCTTTGTAGTACGTGGAAGAAAGTTCTTTGAAAACCGCACTGAGGATGAACGCCACAGATCCAGATAGTGGGGATGATATCCTAATTTGTGGCATGTCGTGTGAAGGTGGAATTCGGCGGCAGGAATCAGGTGAAACAGCTCTTCGGAACACTCCCCGTGATAAATAAATAAGCAAATCTCCTTCTTTTTTCCTCTCCTTCTTTGTGCCATGGCATTCTAGAGTTGTCTGTTTGGGATATTTTTTACAGTGTATCGAGGTGTCTTTTGCCTCTGTTTTTCCCTGATAAGCTTAGGGCTGCCTTTATTACATAGTCCTCAACACACGTATTACTAATATTTACCGTGCCACCTCTCTCTTTGAGCTTTTCGGCTGTAGGAGCTACTTTAAAACTGCGCGTAGATTTGCTTTTTTCCGTACTTGGTCAAGCCTTGTAAGCTGTCACCTTAGCATATTTAACATAGGGGACTTTATCAATAAGCAAATAATTTCTTTAACAAAAAAAAACATGTGTGCAATCACACGCGGTAGAAGTGAAACCTCAAACTCAACCAAACCAAAAACACAACCAACGGAATCGCTGTATCCGATGCAAAATTTACATTAAACCTCTAAACTGCATATGAAGTCCTGGTACATGTTGGTAGGATGACACATGATTTGAACCGCTATGAAAGACATTACTATCACCGCTGCCATATTTATGTTCTCCTGGTGTCTATGTAGTAATACGTCGAGTGCATGACGTCAGAATATATTAAGATATATAAGATTATTTGAAACAATTTGGCTTTACTAGGGGACGTTCAACAACGGATGCAGGTGTTGAGCTGATCAAGAATATTTTTGATGCCTGGGAGGAATCGCAGAATGCACTTGGCATCTTCTGTGATTTATCTAAGGCTTTTGATTGTGTTCAACATTCAACGCTGGTCAGGAAGCTATAACACTATGGCATAAAAGGAACTTCGCTCGATCTTCTGACTTCATATCTAAACAATAGAATTCAGAGGGTCGACGTGAATGGCAGGAGATCTCCTGGGACTCCTCTCAGTATGGGGGTACCACAAGGGTCTATTCTTGGACCGTTCCTCTTCCTTATCTATATAAATGATCTTCCTAATCTTATAGAGAAAAAACATAAGGTAGTATTGTTTGCGGACGACATTTCACTGATTTTCAAAGTGAAAAGAAACCAAGCTATGTATGACGAAGTGAACGATATTTTATCTGACATCGTGTACTGGTTTAGCGCTAATAACCTATTGTTAAATAGCAAGAAAACTAAATTCATTAAATTCACCGTACCAAATGTCAAAAATGTAAATGCAAATGTTTTGTTAAACGGAGAGGTGATAGAAGCGGTGGATTCTGCTATATTTCTTGGCATAACTCTAGATTCCAAATTACAATTGAAGGATTGGCGAACAGACTTAGTTCTGCAGCATACGCGGTTAAAAAAATTAGACAATTAACTGACATAGATACGGCGTGACTAGTATACTTTAGTTATTTCCATAGTATTATGTCCTATGGTCACATAGATATCAGAATAATTATAGAAGGAAATACCGAAAGAAAATAGCCAAAAAACAAATTGGATCAACAAATTTACAACAAAGGTACAACTTGGAATATTTATCTTCATAATATTATTTTAATTGCATTAGGAATCAATGTCAATATCCATTTAAAATAACATCTTAACAGGTGACATCCGTCAAATTGACACTGATCGACATTAAAATAAACATCATAAGGGACAGACTATAAAAATCAGACACGGTACTGTGCAGTTGAGTTGCCAACTGACAAAAACATTTTGATAGAAGTCAAGCGACGTTCCGTAACTCTGTGTTACATTAAAAAATGACAACCAAAATGTCTGAAGAAATGTCACTGTTATTTAAAATGGTGAAACAGGAAATGGAAAAACAAACTTCTGTAATAACTGATGCTATAACAGAGCGAATTATGGAAAAAATAGACGGAATAATAAAACCAATAGCAGAAGAAAATAAAAACCTTAAATTAGAAATTGATACCTTAAATAAAAAAATGAATATGCTAGAAAATATTAACAGGAAGAATAATATAATAATTCATGGTCTCAACGAAACGGAAAAAAACTATACGGAACTTAAAAAAACAATCATGCAAACAATTCGGAAACTGGGTGTAAAAATTGAAGAATTCGAAATCAACAAAATACAAAGAATTGGACAACTTAAATCAGGAAAAATAAGACCAATACTTATTTCCTTTACAAGCTATAATAAAAAAATTGAAATACTTAAAAACAAAAAGGAAATGCCTGGAAACACATACATTACAGAGGATTTCTCTAAAGAAACTTTACAAAAGCGCATAGAACTCCAACAAGAACTGAAACAAGAAAGAGAAAAAGGAAATATAGCATTTATAAAAAACAATAAGATTATTATAAAACCCAAAGAAATAGAGAAAAGGAAACGAGACAGCTCGATATCACCACAGGCACTTTCGTAACAAGATTGTGAGAAAACTTTATTAGCACCAATGAAACTACACAAAACCGATCCATTTGCATATATGAGATTCAGATCCCACTCTTTAAGTGACAAAACAACAACCCAAAAAATGGCATAGGAAACAGCAGACACCGGCAACAGAAGAAAGATACAAATTAAAAACAAGCAATAAAATATTTACACAATACTCCCCAATCCGGCTGGTCACCGTGGGGATAGAGACCATACCCCCCAGTTTTGCTCACAAAAACCAGAAACGAAAAAAATAAAATGA